>JAVQJD010002102.1:0-20840 GCA_036023655.1 Nannoperca australis
CTTGACTCTATTTTCTATTCATTTCACAACGTATGGTGGTGAATAAGTGTGACTTTTCATGGAAAACACAAAATTGTTTGGGTGACCCCAAACTTTTGAACGGTAGTGTATGTATTTAAGTATAGCCAGACAGTAGATTTGTCAGATACTGCACCTTGTCAAGTGTTCGTCAAGGAAAATGTTTGACCTTAGAGAAAAGCTCATGTTGTCACCAATCTCATTAGCAATCATTCTCTCACATCTGTTATCAGTTGGGCCAATATATGTTCTGAGATCTCCTCCGGAGGACCTAATTGTAAAGGTGGATCAACAACATTTTTATGACAGGGGGGTACCCAGTGAGCAACACAAGATGGAACTGGCTGCTTTTAAGAGTGGACAGCCAAATCCCTTATTTCATTTAGTTCTGCAGCTATTAAAACTGAGATTGATAAATGAGATTTACAGAACACAGTGGAGAAGAAGATCAAAAGGTTAATTCAACATTATAGTTGTAACAGGAAAGATTGTTTAAAACTGAGTGATGAAAAAAGGGCCAGGACCTCTGAGAAAAGACACTTTTTTGAAACCATGAAGTCTCCAAAGAGGCTGTTTCTTAGGGCAAAATTTAAAGTCAAGTTTATCATGTAAGGAAGTACTTAGTGTATTTCTGTGTTTACAGTAGTTTTTCAGACACAAACTGAAGCAACACATGGCTAAATACATAGTAAAACAACACTAAAGCTCTAACATATGTTAATTTAAATCACATTAGTTGGATTAGATGAGTGTGATTTTGTATATATCTCTCCCTGACTCTCTCTTTATCGCTCTCATCCTCTCTTTGTTGTACATACACAAACAAGTATGTAGCACATACACACTACAGAAGTACTGTTAGCTGTCAATTCTTCTTCTCCCATAAGATTATCAGAAATGCATTTGCCTGTCCCTGCAGACCACTCCCTGTCACACTGTCCCAATGCAGTGGCAGTGCAGCTCTTTTTGAGTATGTGCTTGACATCAGTGCGTCACGCTTTTGTTTGACATGTTTTTGACGTCTGTTTTTTGGTAAGGTCTCACCTCATCAACACACACTTTTCTCCAGTGTATTTTCCAGATGCTACAGGTAAAATATCCACAGAGCAGCAAAATCACAGCTTTATATATTTGGTACTGCTGGAGGCACAAATGTTGTTTGACTGCTAGACTAACTAGAAATATGTCACTTGTGAAGGGAAAATAAACCGTTTTTTGGCACACACAGAGACATACACAAACACACACAAAGAAACATGAAGTGAGAAGATATAATATAAATTGTCCTCATTGATGACACAATGCTCAATTGTGCATATGCTTTCTGTTTGGTCACTAAAAAGAGTAAAACAAAACTGACTGCATACTGCAACATCTGACTGTAGGTTAAGTTGAAAGATAGTATAGGTATTTCAAGGTAAGAGCTACATTCAATGAAGCCGTATTACTGCAGGGAATTTGTGATAACAGGATTTATTTTACAGATGGACTTCATTTGGTAAATGCTCTCTGTTCACCAAACACACATTTGCCTCCAATCCCAAACACCATGTTGACTCAGTGATTTAACTCAGGTTGTTTAAAGAGCTGTTGATAACTACAGAAAATCTACCCTCTTAGTCAAACAGTGTTTCGTGAAATTGGGTTATTTCAGGATTTAGTGCTATGAAAAATTAGCTTAGGGACCACAGTGAAGCTATAATCTTTTAATAAATATGTAGGCTTTTGTAATTCCGTCCAACATTGGTTGCAATACTGGCCAACTAGCTGCACAAACACCTAGATCAGCTTTGGGTATCTGTGTGCTTACTATGTGTTTTATGATTGTTCTATGATGTTCCCTTAAATTTTTGATAGTTTCTATGACATTTGTACATGATATATACTGTATATGCTGTAACAATATGACATTGGCTAGACAAAAGCAATGCCCAGAAACTGTCCATCCAATGGATAACAGCTATTAGCTGCGTGCAGGCATTCTAAACATCTACAGCACCACTGCCTCTTCTGATGAGGACATGCTTTATGTCAAAACATTCATTATTGCATCTTATTAAACTCCAGATCTCATCTTTCTACGTCCTTCCTCAGTTGTCCTGTCTGTTGAGGCACCAGTTTGAACTTTATGGCTGGCAAAAACAAAAGCCTTTACTTAAGGTTAAAATGTTGCTGTAAAGGATTTGGTGTTTGTATGGGTGTGAGCTTTTTTTTTTTATCCATTTGTGTTGTTGTAAGCCTTCCTGTATCCCACCTGTTTGACCTAAAGCATTGTGGATTTGTTAACCCATTCTTCACATTCAGCTGTTTTCAGCCATGCCAGTGGTCTGTCAGTCAGCATGACTTTTCATCTAGTTCCACAAGGCTGTAAACCAGGGGGTTTCAAAGTCTGAGACTGTGGGCCTCTCCTCAGATAAAGCTTGGAAAAATCCCCCCCAACTACTGTATCTCTAAACCACTGTTCAACAAAATCACACAGATTTAGGCTATCATTTGTGATCTCTTTGATAACTAATGTAATAACTAATGTAATGTTTTTTCACTTAATTACACTAAGCCTTCCCTAAAAGTGTTTGGACCCCCCTGAGGAGGCCAGCCTCACACAAACCTCTGCTTTAGAATATAAATTGCCTTGACAATTCACTATACCATGTAAATAAACAATGTTTAATTTGAATGAGAAACAAAACTAAAATGTTCAATTCAACTGCAAGTTGGAAATGAAGGATTACTAGGAAATTAAGCAAAATAACGCCTTTCTGACAAATAAGCAAATAACAGATAAGCAAATAACATTGCTTATCTTATATGCAGACGACACTCACATTTACTTAGCTCTTTCACCAACTGTTGGATGCAATTGAATTTCCCTCAATTATATAAAGACAAAACAGAAATCGTTGTATTTGGCAACAAATAGAAAGAATGAAAGTTGTTACCTAGTTTGATACCTGAGCTATAAAGACGAAGACCCAAATTAGAAATCTGTTGTTCTGCTGTGCATTTGCATCACAATGTATGCATTTATCTATTGCACTTTTATTGTACATTAAATTTTATATTACATATTTTTAATGCACTCTAACTTTATTTTATTTAATTTTATGTGCCTCATTTCATCTTATCTCATTTTAAAATTTAATTTAATTTATCTTATTGCCTATAAAGAACTTTGAATTACCTCTTTGTGAAATGTGCTATATAAATACAGCTACCTTGCCTATTCCTCATGTTTTTCAGGCTTGAGCACCAAACTCAACTTAATTACCATGTCAAAAATATCAAACAGGACAAATGGATGCCCATATAAAGAACAGTAACTTTTGAATTATTTTTTTTATCTAATGTAGCTGGAAGTGGAGTTGGCAGCCAAAAGATGTATTAAAAAAAAAAATATATATATGTATTAATACTAAGAAAATAAGACATGTATCTTTTAGCAACTGACCAATTCAGCATGTGTTGGTTTCACTGAAAGTGCATTTAACATTTACTGAACCTGTGCACTCAGACAAGGCAATGGATTATTGTCTTTAGCAAATAGCAGCAAGGTGGAGGAACAGAGTAAGAGAGAGAGAGAGAGAGAGTGTGTCTGTTTGTTTCACGGGTGACTGCAATTCCCCTTTTGTTTCCTGCTCAAAGCCTGGTGGATTGAAAACACATTTCCACCCAAAGTCTGCACCTCATCCCTAAGGACTCACTTTCTCTCTCTCTCTCTCTCTCTCTCTCTCTCTCTCTCTCTCTTTCACACACGCACACACACACACACACTCAGACACATGCTCATGCTGAGACTCACATACACAAACACACAGAAAAACCAAAAAAATTCACTTGACTCTCTTCTTTACTCTTTACTCTTCCTACCTCCATTTCACAGCCAAAGGCCAGTGGTAAACAGCCATTTGCAATGGCCCTGTCCTGATAATCAACCTCTAATCAAGGGTTTATAGGATCGTTAAGGCTCGTTAGGGCTCGTTAAGTGCTGATTTATACACTGTGTATGGATGGTTCCAACCCACTGCCTCATATTCATTGGGACATTAGGAGATGGACATTGGCATTTGCGTTGATATATTGCTCTTGCATCATCTAACCCCTTCATTCAGTCTGTGTTTGTATATGTGTGTGTGTGTGTGTGTGTGTGTGTGTGTGTGTGTGTGTGTGGTCCTGTCTTTTCCCTCAACAGCTGTGTGTGCAATAGTAATCTTGATCTTATCCTGTAATTTGCTAATTACCATAATCACGCATGACACCGTGAGGGTAATCACACACACTGACACAAGACACACACACTAACATATGAACACTTTTACTGAGGTGTAATTGCCTCTGGCCAGTTGATAGAAATCATCTCATCTTAATATCTTTATGTCTTAGATTACACATTTACGGTGTTTCTTCCTGTATACTAGCTCTTTGTTAGTCCGTTTGTATGTATGTGTGTGTGTGTGGTGTCCATCTTAGAGGGGCATGTGAAAGTGTGTAACACAACAAAGTCAAAGGTCCTTCATAGCAATATTTTTATCTGACAATGGCAACAATGGATGTAATCAGCACCACAAATGTTTTCACAGAGTGGTGGTATCAGTATTGCTAAGAGGCTGAAAGGCTGTGTAGGTGTATCAGCCATATATAATTACATGGATTTACATTACATTTAGGCATTTAGCAGACACTTTTATCCAAAGCGACTTCCAAATAAGAGCTTTACATAAAGTGCATAGAACCACATTTATTACCAAATTCCATTTTCTTCTTCTTAACCTGAATAATGCAAAAACCTTTTGTAGAGCTGAGGTTAAAGGTTATACAGGATACGCTATGAGAGCCAGAGTTTTCATCACAGCTATTGTAAATACTCAAGAATAATAAAGCATTTTACTTAAAATAGCCTTAGAAGTTGTCTTAAAGGATCAATGTTACATAGAAATATTAGCTAACATACAGTAAGTGTGACTCAAGGCAAAGTGAAAGCAAGCATCAGTACATGCTTTAATTCCAACCCAGTAAAATTCTTCATTCACCTACATTATGTTGCAGGACGTGGACCTGAAATCATGCCTGCAACTACATTTACCTTGTGTTCTCAGCTAACACCGTTAGCAATATCTGCCACCACACAGTCTCTCTCTCAATAAACAAAAATTATTTGTCAGTTCACTGAGGCAGTGATTACTTTAATTTACAACAGTGTTCTGCTGTACTGAACCAGTGTGAAAAAGACAGCCAGTGAAATCATAATGCTAATTACAAATGCATATTTAAAATGTACTGTATAACTCCAGCTTGTGTGCAAACTTCAAGGAGTTGCAAAATAACAGTCCATATTTTAGGCTGTAAAACAAGGAGGTACCACTGTCAGATCCAACAATCCTACTTTTTACATTTAATATTTGTGAGATAAAAAGAAAAACTACAGTAACATTGAATTCCTAAAAAATGTGCTTTTATAAATCTCCTTTATACTTACAAGTCAGATTAATTTGCCTACTTAAGAAAACAGTGCTGAAATCTCAAAGCTGATTATTGAATGACCCTTCATAAATTGAAAAACAGGACTTTGGAATTAATAGTGTGACCCTAACATTATGTCAACTGTTTGTGAAAATCCCTCCTGGCGTTTTACAAAGAATAAGCAACCCAAAGTTAATGCTAACTGATGTGTATCGCATTGAGGCCTGGGCAGTGCACTCAGGGGTGCTCGACTAATGGCCTTTTAAGCTTAATGACCTAAGCCAAGTAAAACTGAATGTTTATAAAACTCTCATTCATCAGTGGAGTTTATTCAGGCGATCCTAATGGATGTCTTCTAAAGCCATGCTAAATGAGGTGGTTGTTCTTTAAATCTGCTGGTTAAATGGTATTTACATCGGTTAAATGCAAACTGAGGGAGAAGTTGTTTTATTCATTTCCTCTGTTTTTCTTGAATTAGTTTATCAGCAAGAAGTTTCTCAGAGTAATGAGGTTGAAGAGGTAGGTGAGGAAAGTGTGAAAGGGAGAGGGTACTATAAAACACTCCTGTGAGAAACTTTAAATCTACAGTATAAAAATAAACTTTCCAGGAGTGAAAAAACCCCAGAAGAGCAATCCTAACATAATTTTGGAGTGGGCATCACAATGGTCCTGGGGTCATAAATCGTACCCAGCACCACTTCACTCCCTGAAGACTACAAAACCTTTTAATTCTTCAAAAAAAATAAAAACACCAAGCTTTTACACAGCAAACTGGGATAAGAGAGAAATATGTCTGAGAAAATGTAGAAACCCACGGAGAAGAACAGCCTTTTTCCTCCCAAGTTTCATGGTGAGAGACTTAACAGGATCGCATTGATTTTAAGCCACTCTCTGCAAGGTGCAGTCACGACAATGAGCTACGAACAAGTTGCTTTTTTTTTCCAGTTTTCTTATTAATGGAGTTTCAAAGAGTAAACAGACAAATCAAAGGGAAAAAAATGTTGGTAAGAAAAAAGTTATGGAATAAATAAAGCATTTGGCAAAAAATAGCACGCTTAATTGGCTGGATGATTCATTGTTGTTCTCAGCACTTTTGGAACCAGATATTTCACTTTTTGTTTCTCTCTGTTTCTGTCTGTCTCCCAAACAAGATACACATAAACAGAGCAACAGAAACAAGGATAAGGAGTTACATAAGAAGCTCCAGGACTCTAGTCTGTAATGAGCTGTAAAAGCTCCCTGGCTGTGCTGTCTCTGTCTCCATCTCTGCCGCTGTCTGAGCGTTCCAGTAAATCAGTTGCTGTATGATTTTGATCTCTTTTTTTCGGATGGACGAAAAGGACATGACCAATTCACAATGAAGACAATATTTTTACTTCTATAGCAGAGGAATGAATAGAAGCTGTTGATGTGCTATTTTTGAAAACCCATGTAGTGTCCAAAGTGGGACATTCTGGCCACAGCCCAGACAGATGCTTACAGTGTAAATGTCACTCTAGCTTTTAAGGAGAGAGATATACATTTTTGAAGGACCATGCAGGTGCCAGTATTGATGACTGAATTTGCTGATACCCAATATTATTTACTGATATATGGTCAATTTAATCCTGGTTATTTTCAGTTTTAAGTTTTTGTTTCTAAATAAGAGTGTATTCACTGTTGTTTTCAGTGTTGTTCTTCTTTTCAGGGTGGAAAAGCCTCTGAAATAGCATTTAAACCATTATGCGACACAGTCTGAAATATGGTTGAAACTGATGTTGTAGTGTTGTGTGGTGCCAAAGTACTTCAAAGCCTCAGCTTGTTCCACTGCCTCACCTCTGATGTTGACCGGGTAGTGCACGCTCTATAGGTGTGCTAATGATGAGGTTTTGAGGTCAAGTTTGCACTGCACCAACATGTGAAGTGGGTAATGGTGGAGTTCTTGTTTTTTATTAAGGAGTGCTACAATTGCAATGTTTTTGAGAAATGTGTCAGGCTCCAACAGTTATTAGTACAGAGCAAACACAAGTTGTTTACTTTTACTACAAAATGTTATGTATATTATGCAGTTTTGTCACTTTAGAGGACTCCCCTGGGTAACCCAAACCTTTATATACACCAGTGATTCCAACCTTTTTTGCTTGTGGTCCCTTAAAATGAAACAATATCTACTTGTGACCCATCACATTCGGTTCCATACATCATTGGGTCATGACGATTAATTATATTTTTTTAATTATAGTTTTGTCATTTCTTTGATGTTTCTCACAATTTTAATATTCAATATATATTTCAATATAGGCCCGAATAGGTAAGTAATCATTTCACATGAAGAAAGGAAATACTTCATCAAAAAAAATTTAAAAAGTTGTATTGTGCAGCATAACTCTTTATATTAATTTGCTGTTTGTCATTAATTTATACACACAATTAGAAATGTCCATGTTAATATTAATGCATGTTTGCTACCAGAAATTTTCACATTTTTCAATAATGTTCATTGGATCTTCATCATTCTTTCTGGACAATTTTTATTATCTCATGTTTTGCAGTAAAAATGTAAAATGAAAAAAGGTTATTGATGGATTACAATATGCTTTTGAAACACAAGCCTGTGTTTCATATGGCCTGTAATTGATTTGCTAAGTAGCAGTAAAATGTTGTCTCAAGCTACTGCATATTTAGACTGCTGTCAAAAAAATAATGTCAATGAAACACAAGAAACAAAACCATTTTAGTTTATTTGACAAGAAAAGTAAGGCACCACCAGTACTTCGGCTGAATTGACAAGAATAACACAACAGTACAGTCTGGTGTGTTTCTGTTTGGTCCTTTATATTTCAGTATCAATGATGCTACAAGTGGCCCAATAAGAACATACACAGCAACACAAGAGAGATCTCTAAACACAACTTTACAGTGCAAACGTAACCATATGTTATTATACTGTGGAACATTTTTCTGTAAGCACAAGTGCCTGTCTGGTCTCTGTAAGTGTCCTTGAGGTACCTTGAGGTTGTTTCAGACCTCACCTCCCCTTGACCTGCAATATTAAATACACTGTATAGCTAAAACGTACTCTCATCTCACACTGTCTTTGTGTTTTTAAAGCTTGTAACAAACATACATGTATATTCAGTCACTGTTGGCAAAGTTGAGAGCAGACCACTACTCTGCAGACAAAATAAAGGAAATACATGTTGAGACATGTTGATGAAAAGAATGATGAGCACTAATGAAGCCAAGATTCATTTCTAGAAGATTAATGGTTATTATATTATAACTTCTGGGCACCTTACAAGATCAATTAATGACATGATTGTTTTCCCAAAATAAAAGCTTGAACAAATCAAGTGGTGTATCTCAAAGACACAAAGAAGAACCTTCTCTCTAGCTCTTCCACTGCCCTTTTGCCCCTTTACATGATATAAATGCCTGTAATAAATGCATCAAGGTTGCCCTAACTGTCCCATGTGACTGAGTGTAGGTCTTTAAATAACACAGTTGTTAATGTGATTAGTGCTAATGACAGCAGGAAACATGGCCAAGGCAGAGAGTCTGTCAGCCTGAGGGAGAAGAGGACACGCCTTATCCCCAACTGTAACCCTGAGGGGTAAAGTGGGCTGAATGTGAGAAAGTAAGGGTAAGGCTGATGAACACATGCATAAAATATTTTTTTCTCATCCCGGATGGCATTTCTCTCCTGCACACACGGACTCTCTGCCCCTCTTTTATCCTGACCTGAAAAAAAATCTATTAAATCAGGAGCTATAATCCCAGTGCTCAAGATAATACTGCAAAAGTGATCTACATGGCTTACCATCACCCCAGGTATCAGCCACGGACCAGCTCTGAACTATCCATTAACAGCATGACTTGTGAGGCAGACAATGAGAAGGATTTGTCATCATTCATCTGTTTGACAGCCTGGAATCCAATCACTGTAATAGCAATGTGTGTGTGAGTATGTTATCAGGCACAGATAAAACATGCACATGAGTGTGAAACAGCCACCAAAACCTGTTGTCAGTTGTAGGAGAAAGTCAAAATGCTACCATGTCTGTTAGCATTGGGGACATAAATCTCTATATTATAGTGCACCACCACTGATCTGTCTGCATTTCTAGATGTTCACACAGACACCCATTTGATGGTCAGATAAAACAACTTTCACATCATCACTAAAACTGAAAGACTGAAAAGTAAACAGCATGATGCAACATGTTATGAACGGCACAGGGAGCCAGCGGTCATGTTTTCATGTTCAGGTTCAAATCAATGCTGAAGTCTCTCAGCAGGTTGAAATGGGATCTGTCCTCTAAAGCACACTACTCACCTGACATTGTCTTCTGTATTTATGTTTTATTTTGAGAGTAGCTGTGCATGTGATTGTATAATTTGCATTACATTAGAACTGTATTCTGTAATGTCTATATAAATAATGGATTAAATGATGTCTGGGTTCACTCTCAGCAACCTTCTTTTCAGCCACAGCAGGCAGCTGTTTTTAGCAAAAACAGCTCAGATAAACTGTGTATAATCTGCACACGAAAGAACAACAGACATTTAGTGACTAGCTAGTAGCAGTAACATAGTGGAGGATTTAACTACTAGAGAGCAAGATATTTCCCACAGGATGTGGTGGAAACCAAAGCTGAGCTAAAAAGAGAGTGAAGATTTGACTTGTTGTCAGAAGTATAGGTGAGCTAACCAAGATCAGAAATCCCTCAGTCTTAAGTGAGTGAAAAATAGATGTCACTGGCATTTGAAATCTCAGACGAAATCCATATTCGAAATACAGTTAACTCTATTTGCCATCTACAACATGTCAGTGTGGTGAAAATTTTTGTAGTTTTCTCCACCCATTGAGGCTAAATTCAATGACTGAAAGTTAATTCTGTCTCCAGAACAGCTCTGCCTTCAAAAGTAAAAGAAGAATGTGAGGTATGAGAGGCAAAAGAGAACGCTTACGTATCTTTTGCTCTGGTGTGGCAGACTGGAGTCAGCACTGAATCTTAAATCAACGTTGCTCTGAAACACCCCCAGCAGAATGTATCTGCCATAACCTGAGAGAAAAATGGGGATGTGATATTGTTGTCACTTGGGTTGTGAATGAGGGGTTGATGTTTAAGCAACCTTAAAGGAGAATGGACAAATGGTGGGATGCCACAAGCATGCAAAGCGGGGTAGAGAGGTGTCTGGTTGGTGATACGTGAAGAAAAATGATGAGATGATTGAATGTTACCTGCCTGGGGAGAAGAAAAGTTTCTTTTTAGTACAGTAGCTCAGTACAGGAAAAGACTGCACACACACTGACACACCTTATTCACACATTCCCAGATATACACGTTTCCCAAAAGCCCCTCCATAATATATTCATTCTGGAGAAAAACACTGCTGATTCCATTTTCTTTCTGTAAAATTGACAAATTATTGTGAAACCTTAACAACTGTGGGCCTGACACATTAGATAAATATCTGCACATCCAATACACAGACACACAGGCACATTTGCACGGACAAATGCATGAACATGCTGAAATGCACAACCACACACATATGCTTTGACAGCTACTGTAGAAGTCTCTAAGCCAAAGCCGAGAGCCTCTGTTTAAAGTCGTATATCAAATAAAGATGCATTTATCGTAAAACCATGCAAATAGGTGTCTATGCATTCATGCACAAACTAACACACCACAATCATGAAAAAATGCTGCATACTCATTGCAATCACTCACCATATTGTGACACACCACTCTCCAAACCAATATTACACCATCACATGGTCTGGAATGGAAGGCTGTGATTGGTAAAGAGTGTTATTTCTTGTGTTGCCGTTTATTTCATGTTGAGATATGACCCTGGGCCTTGGCAGTATTTGCATTATCACAAACTCATTCATTTTCTCCCTAAGCCAGGACAGGAGAGAAAGAGATTGCTACATTGAAACACATGAGTAAGAAGTGAATAGAGGGGTGGGGGTAGGGCTGGGGGTGGGCTGAAAGAGCTGGCATTTGCTCAAGCACATTTTAAATAGAGGATGCACTGGTAGCTGAGAATTTAGAGGAAAAATGGAGAGTAATCACCTACACTCTATTTCAGATGCTACATTTGAACAAATTGCCCATTGAGTATGAATGATAGAGCCATTTTGACAATGATGAGCATATTTTCATCCTCATTAAAGGCTGGACAGGGTGGCCTACTGCTTCCAGATATCAACCTTTAACCCCAGGACCCACATGTATCAGCCAGCATCTACCCTTTTTAAGCACTGCCAATTATTTTCACAGATGGGAGGTGTGACATTATTGTAAATTGGTAAAGTAGAAAGGGGTGTCACAAGAGCTGCATGATTTTTCTAAGAATCAATCACCCCCCCAATAGATACTGACGAGCCAAAGACTAAAAACAGCCCACTGATTAAAGAGGAAAAAGAAACCTGCCACAAATTGTGCCAAGCAACAGATGGCTTCTGGCAGACCAACATTGGTTATAAAACAGCCATGGAGGAATCTGCAGCTTGTCGTGCCCCGACAGAAAGGTGGTATGCAGCCAGTATTCTTGCAGAAATTCCTCCTCACTCAGCAGAAACACAACAATATACTAGGCAAAGGAGTAAAACATCAGGAAATGCAAGATTCTTTGTGATATAGTGTATTTAAGGTGCTCTCATCAGTGTCGTTTCAGGACACTGCTGGCAGTAGTTTTAAGCCAAAAAGCTCAGATAACTCTATCGTACCACCAAACAGCATACAAAGTGACTAGATATTTCCTGCAGGAGTTGGTGGAGACCAAAACAGGAAAACAGTTTGATTCACAAAACAAAACTCTCAATAAATGCTAAAATCGCTCAGTGCCTGCTCGATAGGAAATAGACAATGTGTTTGTTAACACGTGTTAATGAGGTGATATGTCATAGAAATATGTTTAATTTACAATAACAAAGAATATAAATTTTCTGCTCTTGATAAATGTTGTGCTAGTTAATACTATTCTGGCATTTCCCAACTGGACGTTTTGTATGAGATTTAATCTTAACCTTGTCGTTGCTGTTCGTGTACTATTGATTGAGTTTCTGAATGCAAAGTATAATGAGTGTTATTATGTATAACTGTGTTTACAGCTACACACGTTCCTATGTGGTGCATACTGTAACATACTTGTAATTGTAATACAATACATTTTTCCCCTATGTCCATTTTTCCTTCACTGCCTCTATGGGGGTAGAAAGGATTTATCAAATAGTGTCATCAGCAGTGGCATGTTGGCTCGGTGTTTACTCGTGTGTTTGTGTGTCTTTCAGACATGTTTACTTTCCCCCAGGCAGACAGAGCAGAAACCCTGCAGACCCATATGGCCTGGCATATGGCTCACCTTCTGCCCCACCCCTCTACTTGCAGCACACACACACACACACACAAACACCAACAAACATGGTGAAGAAATAATGTAATGTAGCCGCACAGGACACTGTGGCATGATGCAAACAGGTAGACAGAACAACCCGTCCTGCCCTGAATCCACCGGCACTATCTGGACTTAGTGGGTGTTCAGAACAGAATCAGACACGAGTTAATTCCCTCTCTTTCTCTCTTTTTCTCTTTCAACAGAGATGAAACATTTCATTTCATCTCTCTCATTGATTCAGGTAGATCTATCACTGACTTTGGATCGCTCACTTTCCAGTTTGATCTCTGCAGCTGCCTCTTCTCGCTATTTCTGCATACCCAGTGAGTCCACTGGACTTTGATGAATCTTTGGCAGCCTTGTAGGCATAGTAACTGCTGCTACGAAAAGTTTGGAGGGAGGCTAAGTACTGACATGTACTCGCATGAGAACACACACTCACGCACACAAACACAAATATGCAAACATAATTTCCCACTTCGATCCATTACTCTGCGGGGTGTAAATGCTCTCACTGATTTAAATGTGTAGCAAACCCCCTGATGTGTGTGCACGCATCTGTGTGTGTGTGTGTGTGTGTGTGTGTGTGAGATCCTCCAAGCTGATGCATGTGTTGCTAAATAGAAAACTGACCAACATAAGACTTAAACAACAAAACACTGACCACACACACATACACATAGACACACATCTGTGGTGAGTAGCTTTTCTTTCCCTTCATTTGAACTTTCAAATTAAGTATAATCGCTAAGTAAATGCACTGATTTGCATTAAATGCCACACACACACACACACACATACACTAACCGCATGTGACATGCCCATGCATCATGCAGGTATTTCCCATTCGTCATAAAGACCAAACATGGAGCACCTCATTTAAAAGGCGTGCTCTGCCTTCTAAATGAGGTGCTCCATTTTTGGTCTTGCACCCCAGTAGCTGAGTAGTATCAGCTGATTCAAATTATTACTAAACATAAATGCATTTTATTATTATTATTATTTATCATCTGTGCTCACTCTTTCACCCCTCTTCACATCACTGCTACTGCTGTTGTTACTGGTTGTTACAGTTTGCTGCCTCACGCTACTGTTAAGTGATTATCCTGATTATCTTGATTACTCCCTCCACCATTGCAGCTCCCTCTCATTGTGGTTTATTATTAATCATACTTCATGGTATCTCTTGCTTTTTGCATTGTGTATTTTTCATTCGTCTCAATAATAAGTGCCAGATGTTTTCTGAACCTGCTGAATCTCACATGATATGGCCTATTCTGCCATATCCAACTGTGTAATGGTTTGTTTATGTAAATGATCTGATCTCCTTTTATCTTCAGTAAGGGTTAATTACTGAAGTCTTTGTGAAAATATAGAGTGCCCTGAGACAACTTTGTTATGATATGGCGCTATGTAAATAAAATTGAATGAATGAATGATATACTTGGGTGGACTCAATGTGCATAATTTGACTTGATTTTATTTTATTGGGAACTCTTTTACCCCAAGAGTCCATGGATAAGTTTAACTAACCCTCACTTTATTCAGCAACTGAAGTGTTATTTTCCTTGATGAAAAAAGTAGTAGTGTAGTAAGGATAAACAAAATTGCAAGAAATAGCATTCTTTATTCCATGTTCATTTACGAAAGAATTTACCACACTGTGCTGTTCAAATACAGTAATGTTGAAGGTGCATTTAACCAAAGTGTTTCAGTGTTTGGCAGAGCAAAAGGACAGAAGCAGAGAAGAGGAGAGAACACCAATGATATGATGTTTTTGCTGTTTTGTACCACATAATAAAATGCTGCTAATGTTCTGTGGAACACACTGGGCACACTGGGAATTGATCCAGATACTTAGTGGTAGATTATATCATCCTTCTCAGAAATGGTCCACTTTCCATAAAGTAATCTAATGAAAATAATATCTCAAATTTCAAGTGGCAATAGTGATAGCCCTTTAAAAATGTGTTCGTGTTGGCCTTTTATGTAAACGTTTGAATAATGGCGCAGTGTTCAAGGTAAAATACTCCAACTGCCAAATTCACTCTTAAAATATTCTGCTCAAGTGCAAAGCTGTGTTTTGTATGCATGCAGTCATATTTACCTTGTGTATTAATCAGAGGCAATGGCCCTGAACTGTTAGTCATTTCCACTGTGTGATCACCTTTTTTCTAAATCAGCTAGTTGTCACAGTTACACGCAAATTAAAATTGTCCTACAGTTCATTGTTTGGTGTCACTTCAGTATTGCTTGGGCTATAAGCCATGTAGATTACAGAGTGGACAACCGTTTCATCCGCCACATTTTCACATGTATCTAACTTCATTTGAAAATCTAAATCATTAAAATTTAATTGAGTGACACTATTTGGGCAAAGTAAGTAGAAAAGGAGATGAGAAGGACATACAGTTTGAATACTTTCACTTAGTTTTGGTTTGACTCAACATTTATTTTATTTTATTACATTTTTTGGCACATTAGGAAAAAAACAGCAGAGACCCATAAGTTTGAAATACTGATTCAGTAAATGTCTTGAATGTAGTATGTAGTATATAGATTCTTAAGTAAAAATACAAATAGAACAATCCCAAAATACTTTATTACAACTAAATGTCTTGTATTCAAACTCATAGGCCCTCAAGACTCATGTAATTATATGTTACACTATTAGATTGTTACTAATGCATCACTGTATGAGTAGCATTTGGTGTGTAGCTGGCTGAGGAGGAGTCAGTTTGAACAACTTTATATATATTGTTTGGTGGATTAGTCCAGTGGGTCTGGCCCCCTCGAAAGTGTCTGGTATACTGATGAGGGAGTTTGAGAATTGATTAAAGAGGTAGTAAAGAAGAAAAATACAAAGTTTTTATGGTTCATAATTAATAAAGTACTAGTAAAACAGGCTACTGTAGCCCTTCATCCTTCCCTAAACATAAACCATTCATCAACGCACACACACACATACATAGGATACATTGTACATATATAGTATTATATATATCAATCATAATGTTGTGTTAATGTTCAAATTACTTTATTGTGTATTATTTGTATTGATGCTCTGGCAACCTTAAGGTAATTTTGAATGCAACTGAATTGAATTGAACTCAGTGCTTCGTATTTTCTTTGATTAACAGTAAACACATCTAGGTTATGCAAATAATAGGGTTGCTCTCATCAAAACATACACATCTAGGTTATAAATTGAACATGTACCAAACACAATCTCCTTCAACAATATTAATCAGGAAGTATAATGTAGAACTAATTAAACTTGTTTTTTACTTGAACCTACAAATACAGCACGAGGCAATACAGAAAATATGATCCGAGAATACAAAATGTGACTGCACAATGTTAAGTAAATTCACGATCTACTTTATGTAACACTGATGTCCAGAGTGGTTGGTCACAATGAACAAAAAAGTCCCAGAAAAAAGTGTTTCTATGCAGTATACATACAATATATGTTAATATCGTGTATGTGCGTGTTCGTGTAGATTTGTGTGCATGTGCATATGAATCTGTAGAGTGACATTCCATATATTAAACATCATATCTGAGAAATGTTCCATCTCTTCAAAATATATTTGATCCCTATATTTAACCCTGTCATGCATGTCATCATTTGGTATTGGAGGTTTTGTTATTGTAGATAAATTGGTTGAGAGAAAGGAAGAGGTGGACAGATAATTAGAGAGAGAAAGAGTGTGTGTGTGTGTGTGTGTGTGTGTGCGTGCGTGTGTGCGTGTGTGTGTGTAATTGAAGCGTCAAATTAGCTTCTGTGATCAGGTGATGACCTCACCAGAGGTTTGATTTCACTGTACCAGAACCAGTTCTCTACCATTATGCATTTTGAAAATTAAAATGTAATTATTCACATCCATGCTAGTATTTGAATTACGATCACCCCATATCCTCAAGTGTTTGGAGTATACATCTATTTGTTACCACATGTAAAAAAATGACTTATATTTTGCACAACAAAAAAATCTACCACCAAAGGATTCAGTCACCAACCTGATCTTGGGGCCAATTTGTTGTGCAGAAAATCGTGAAAACAAATTAACAAAGAATTCCTCGTGGAGTCTTTGATAAGTAAGGGATCACACACAAGGCTACATGTGGATTTCGGAAAAAGCAGACAAGGCAGAGGGGAGGCCCTGAGAAACCTCAGAGTGTATTACTGCTCTTATACTATGGCTGCTTACAACGCAGGCAAAAAGAGAAATTGTGTTTAACTTGTCATTTATATTTTTACATTTTGCTGTAGTCAGTTTACTACATTGTAATCTCTGTTTGCCGGAGCCAATGGCAAATGTAGCATGAAGAACTTTTGTTAAGGTTACCTCTGGTTTAACTTACTTTCTGCACTTACTTCTGACTGCTCAAGGGAACTACTATATGTTTGGGATTTCTTGTTATATGTTTTTAACGGATGCCTGGCAGCCAATCAGGAATTCATGTTTTAATAAGAATAAACATTTTATTTATTAAGTAATTCTATCTGGATATACGTGATCTTTTCAGATTACCTTTTTAGAAGCACCTTCCCAGTGGTGAATATTCATGTTCTGGTCACACACACCAGTGTGTCGCATTTTTATTAATACATCTAATTTGCTGTGGTTGTCTCAGATTATAATTGCTTCCTACTGAGTTACAATAATCTTTTATCAGGTTTAAAATTTGTATCTATTTTATCTCTGTTACAATGCATCATCTATGTTGCAATTAAAACCTTCATACAGTTATTATAATCAGCCTCTACAGGATTATGGTGACCTGTTGTAAGATTACAATAATTTATTTTAATATCAGCCACTATAAACCTATATACCAGACAGTAATTGTAATTATTGTATTTTTTACAACTAACTTTTTTTAATGAGCAAAACAAACAACTCAGTGTGAGTCGAGGACCTTGAAAAGGCCTTTCATCGAGATGAGATGGGAAGACATAAGTGCTTTGGCAGGGATGTGTGGAGACTTTCCTGAGGAAGGAGCTCATCATGCTTCTTAGAGCCAGAGTGGCATAGAAGATGAAGGAGGAAAAAAAGCATAGCGCTAATGATGAAATGCCACTTCCTTGAAAGTTATTCCCTCACTTAAAAGATGTGTAACAAGAAGGACACCAGAGCAGGTGCATACTCAATTTTCACGTTTTTGAAGTGGACATACATGAGCAGAACGTATTTAAAGATCCACCAACAAACACCAAAGGTATGCTGTGGAGAAGCATGTGACTTCACCTGTATAGCCTGGTGTTTGTACCACACATTGTATTTAGACATAACACAAGGCTCATGAGGCTCCACATAAGAGCACATGACTGCCCTTCTTATTGAACAGTGTTGAATAAATGCATACACAAAGCACAACCCTTGCAGAGGTACTCGTCCTTGACACTTAAAATGAGATGGACTATGTTTTGTGGAACATCTACTTTTATGCAATAAAAAGGCATGGACCTTGGGATATTTTCTTTGTTGATAGCCACTGCACAAATCAAACCTGCATTCACTAGAAAAGAGCCTGGTTGGAAATAAAGTGTACTCACAGGACAAATTTAAGAGGTGCCATAAACTGGTGCAGTATCTGGTGCTGGTCTGAAGCATCAGTTCTTGGCTTATAACAGATGTTTTGATCTGTCATGAAGTCATTATGTTATACATCACTGGTTTTAAATTGTATTGTTTTCCTATTTGCCAATAAGAATAGCTGTGAAATGTTTTTTATAGATGGATGGTCGCATGAAATATCTTGTTCTCATGTAGTCATGTAGGGTTTCAACCTCCAGCTCCCCCAGTTCCTCTTGGTCAGTTTTTGGTTGTGCTTATCATTGGTCATCCACCATCAGCATCTCACCATCATCCATAACAGTTTGCTCAGCAGATATATAACAATTATTTATCTATTGCAGTAGTAGTAGCTATCAACTATTCATTTTTCCATAACAAAGAGAAACATTGTTTCTCAATAACAAATGAATATCAACTTTTGTCAAGAGTATCTGCCTCCTCCATGTTTACTTCGCATCTGCATTTATAAAACATTGCATTCAAAAGTGTTTGATAATTTAATTTATCTTTTGATAAGCCAACAAAAGCACACAGTGACGGATCTGACATTTCTCGTGTTAATGCACAGCAGCCTTTAGTGGTGTGAACAATCCCATCACCAGGTGAGTTGACCTTTAGTTGACTTCTTGTAATGATAGGATCATAGACTTGACTCAGGCCTTCTGAGCCATATCCAGATTGCCTTATCTTCCTTTTTTCTCTAGAGTGCTGCCATTGACAGACTTCTTTGGTGAGATTAGTGGGCCTATGTTCTTCATTTCAGTTAGTTTCACTTTGACTAAAAGGTTTACTGTCCCTTGGTCATAATTCAAATTAAAAGTCCAAATAGACAATTAAGAGAGATACAATTAAAAAGATTATTATTTTACTACACTACTAGGAATAATCAGACCATAATTCAAATTAAAAGAAAAAAATGAAAATTGAATAAGCAAAGTGAAAATGTACAATTACCATGAAAAATGTTCAATTTAAAATGCAAAAGCCTAAATAGCAATGCTCAAACTGAAAGCTCAAATTGTAAAGATTAAATTCAAAATTACAATGGAAATAAGAAAAAAGAAACATGAAATGAGATCAATCTATAAAGTGCTTTGGGAACTGTTAAGCTTGAACAGTGCTCTATAAGTCGAGTCCATTTATTATCTTTTTTTTTAATGGCAATCAGAGTTCTGTAAAAAAAAAAAAAACTGTAGCAAATTGTATTCATAATTCAAATATTACTCTGTATGAGCAGGTTGTATGTAGCCAAGGTGCCTTTATTTATAGACGTTATAGTACATGCTGTTTCCTTACAACTAAAGGGTAAATGAAAATAATTTTAAAAACTAACAACTCTTCTTTATATTCTTACAGTAAAAAATTTGGATTGCCTACTTGATCTTGTCGAACTCTATCAAGGATGCCACTGACTTATGTTCCAAATATGAGGAATGCAGTATAATTGTGCTATTGAAAATCATTAGCTCTAGGAACTCCAGGTACAGATTTCCTGCGATGAGATCCTTAAGAAACCTTTCCATCTGTAAATTTCAAACAGGTGGTGGCCTTTATGAGAAATCCAGTTCAGTTCACAAACAATAACACCTACTACCACAGTTTGATATATTTCCGATTAATTAATTTAGTTTAGGGGGAAGTGGGGGAGCGCCAACCTACCTAGACTTAACTTCATCTTGAACTCTGTCTCTTTAAATTTGTTGATAATAATTTGCTCCCAACACCAACCGCATGTGAAGGAAACCTGTCAACCAGTATTCCCCTGTTGATTTAAAACTTTTGAAAAATGAATGCAGGGGTAATATGATTTAAGAGACCAAAGTGCTTGAAAGATTTTCAAAATTGGTATCAATTTGATGAATACTTGACAGAGAAAATGTAATGCATATGAAATGAATTGATCAAGAACCAAAGAACATTATAAGGAAAATCACTGATTTTATAAAAAGAATTTATTCAAGTCATATTTTATGCAGATTGCTTTTTAATTTATATGAAAGTTTCCACAAAATATTGGACTCATAGTTAATGGCACTTAAAAGCCAAGGGCCTTATTTCTTAATATGTAATTTCAGAAAATGTGAGACTTACTTCTTTAATTAATTGAAAGCCCATTTTGAAAAGGCTGATGATGGGGTGCTCAGTTCTGTGTCAGGTATTTTCTAAATTCTTAATTTCTATTCTTCTCTCTTTCCTCATTTTCCCCTCTTTCACTTAACAGGAACAGAGGCAGGTGGACCAAAAAAAGACTAAGAAAGAATGAGGGAAGGCAAAGAAAGGAGGAAACTTCATAACAGTGCGTCGTCAGCAGAAGGAGGACTGTAGTATTTTATATTAATGTGTGTGTGTGTGTGTGTGTGTGTGTGTGTGTGTGTGTGTGTGTGTGTGTGT
>JAVQJD010002104.1:0-17956 GCA_036023655.1 Nannoperca australis
CCCCCCCCCCCCCCCCCCCCCCCCCCCCCCCCCCCCCCCCCACAAGGTATTTCCTGTCGTTTTGAATAATTAATCAAATTAAATTTGGCCAATGATTCGTCATTCGAACACACAGCGGAGAGGTTATGTCGTGGTGAATCTGCACTCATCTGTGATACAGGCTAATCACGTTTTATCAAATGGGCCCCTGATGCCCCCCGGTTCCACACTGTGGACACATTAGGAGCAGGTACAATGTATATGTATACAGAATGCACGAACGTTCGAACGCAGCATTCAAAAACTGAATGATCTGGAAAATAATCTCCTAAAATGTCACTAATTTTTATTAATAAAAAGGTATATTTGGCTCTTAATAATAACAAATAATACTGATATAGCGTCAGTGTTAAAGCCTCAAAATGTCTCCTATTTAATAAATTGAGCTGTAAACAAAGGGTGACATCGACCTGAAGGGCAGCGATGCAAATCCAGTTTTGGGGGGCTTTTAATTAAGGCTCGATCAGTTAATCGTGTATAATCCGATGTTGTGATTTTAACTTCCTCAATTATTAATCACGGAACATGAACAAATCGGATATCGTGACACATCTAATTTCCTTTACAACGTCTGCTGTGGCTAAAAATATCAACTGCAAAGACGCTGATAAAGAACGGGGGGGGGGTAAGAGACATTTCGAACGTGAAAGTCATCAACAAGAGCATCTAATTGATAATCCTAATATAAATATAGATAAAACTATGCTGTGAATGAAGTGGTAGAGTCCTAACTGTTCTTATGATACAGGTAGTCAATGCTTGGTGACAGATGCATTTGCAGATAGCTGTAACCACATATAATAATATAATATAATTATACAGTGGGTGACACACACACACACACACACACACACACACACACACACACACACACCAGCTGGAAATGGGGTTTGAGAGTCTACAGCCATGCTAGCACCTCTGTGAGGCTATAAGCGGTAGGGGTGCTTTGCGCTAAATGCTAACATTTAGCACACTGTTTGCTAATTAGTGTTTGCTAAGTTCTAATTAGCACTGAATACGAAGGGCAGTGGAGGCTAATGGGAATGTCGTTAGTTCTGCACGTGTTTGGTCATAATGTGCAAACTAAAGCCTGAAGTAGTGCCTAAACAGCACTAGAGGAAAATGAATGCTTCCTGAGGGGAAGCTTGAATGTCTGAACATGATATCACGGCAATCCGTCTGACGGTTATTGATACATTTTAATCTGGGCAAAAGAGGTGGAGCAACGCTGGCATCCCTAGAGCAACGCCGCTAGAGGTATGAACTGCGTCTCTTCCACTTCTCTGGCTCATTTTCACACATCTTTGCTTACACAACACTAGTCTCACAAGTAGCTTTCCATGCTGACGTTGCTGCTCACACAGTGCTCACATAAATCATCTACGTAAGACTGCCCCACACGTTATTAAAGGATAGGTTCACATATGGACGCCCAAAACAGTTTTTGCTTGCTGTAATCATTCCTGCTGTTCGTACTCCCCTCCCTAGTGCTCCTAATAGAAGCAATGGGGAACAAAATCCACCTCTTTCCATGCAAAAAAAAAGTATTCTAAATTTGATCTGAAGTTGAATTTGAGACTTCAGCGGTGTGAGTTAGACATATAAAGTGGGTATCTTCCAAAGTTACAGACATTTTAGTCTCCCCTTCTATGAATATGACGCCTGTTTCAGCTGAAAATGTCTCTTAAAGCCGGCAGAATGCGGAAGTGCACGCTAGCTGGATGGATCTTACCTCATTAAACATGCGGCAAATGCTGCTGTGAGCCATCCTCAGCTCCACACACACACACACACACACACACACACACACACACACACACACACACACACACACACACACACTCTGGCTCATACCTGTTCATTAGTGAAGTGCTGCCATTTCAGTAAAATCTCTTGAAGCAGAATCCAGCGTTCTTCTGTCCATCTACAAATGGCTGCCCAGCGGTCACCTAACACCTGCACGCACGCACGCACACAAACACACACACAAATAATCAATTAACAACAACATTTTTGGAAATGTTCTGAATTATTTCCCCCGAGAGATTGAAACATATTCATCACGTTGCCTCAAAAGCTGGTGGATTTTCACATTTTCACTTGCCAGTTGAATTTCTTTAGCTGCCAAAAATGCAGTTTGAGTCCTGTTCCTCTCTCCCAGAGGGACGGAGCTGATCGTGATTGTGGAAGGGTTCATGAAATTCAGAGACGATGGCGACAAAACCTCTCTATTTTCCATCTGAGTGAATGAAGTCCACTGACTGAACAAATAAAATACAAACAGTGACGATCTGGAGATTTATGATAATCAAATAAAGGAGAAATGGCTGTATTTTAGGTCACTTTTAAGTCATGATCCAGGACAACATTCGAAGTTTGTGGTTTCTGTTTTAAAGTCAAAGATTTGCAAACCATTGATCTGTACCTATTCAGGTAGAACAAACGGCCAAAAGCATGGGGACACTCCTGTCAGTGTACTTTTTACAATGGTCCATACACTTATGGCCTCCTGCCTACTCCTATGAAAGACTAAAATGGTAATAAACATAGTTTCCATTGCTCTTGTCTGTCTGTTGGTAATATGATATGTTGAATCACTGTATAGATTGGAGCATGAGGGTGCTCTGACACATGCACATTCACACACAGAGGCCGCCAACTGTAAAAGTGTATCTTCCCTGACCTCATCGTATCGGCGTATTGACAGCTATCCTCCGTTCCATTTAACCGGCGAAGACAAAAACCCTGCAGTGTGTCCGCCGAACAAAGTCGTCAGGGTGACAAGAGAGACGGAGGGGAGGGGAGGGCGGTGAGGCGGGGAAAGGAAATGAAAAGACGGCGAGACGCAAAAAAAGAGACGAGCGAGCGGGTAAAGACAGACGTTGAGAGGGAGTCTCAGCAGGTTAATCTTAAAATGAATGGCCTGTAATTAATCAAGTGACCGTTCAACAGCGGGGAGAAACCAGGGAAGGCGCCTTCTATTTGCATTTTTACATTCCGGCACACAATGTTCCCTCTCACCTATTTATCTCTCTTATCTCATATTGGGCAATGCACTCCACTGCAGGCAACAACGCGAGCAAACCTCCAAGAAAGTCAAATGTAAAGTAGCATCAGCTTCCTGATGATGTTAAGTGGGATTATACTTATCATGCTGCACAACCAATGGGTGTTCTGCATTCTAATGGGTTCATATAACGCTGTCCACTGAATTCAAGATGCCCACAGTAGAACTGTCTCATTAACGTTTGTGCAAAACATTATATTCATGAAAATCTCTCTTTTCTTTTGAGTTTCCGATTAAAGTTTGTGAGGAGAGCTTCTTGTTTTCATCTGATTAGCTTTCAGTACAGAGCAACTTACTTTTATCCACAGCTCCTCACCAGGAAGAGTTTCAGTTGCATCCAATTACCCAAATTTCTTCACTTCCTGTTCGTGTGTATCTGCAGCTCAGTCCAAATCTACCTTAGCTGGCTCGCTCGCACTGTCCCATAAGATAACAGATTTTATTCCCAAAATGAAATCACCGTGCCTCCTCGCACCATCTTCCTATTTTCCACCTAGTCAACTCTCCATCTCAGTTCACATCATCTGCAGCTTAGCATCCGCCTGCAGTCCGGGCTGCTGTTTGACATCGCCGAACGCGTCCCAATTTAATGATCTCCTCACTCGTGGATGGATTATCATGATCACGGAGCCCGACATCATTTTAATGTGCATGTTAGGAAATGCAATCACTGTCTGTGAGAGCAGAGGGATGTCTGTTCAAAACAGAGGGATCTAGTGGACAGAAACGCACGTTAATCGCGTCTTCAAGATGTTTTCAGATCATTTGGAAGTAATAACCTTTGTAAATAAAGTTGCTTTCAGAGGCAATTAAAATTCAAGTTGGACATTTTAATATCAGAAAATATAGCAGAATCCACACAATTAAGATCTTCTGAAAACCGTACTGCAACTTTCATAACCGGCTCTACTTAAACCCACAAAACTAAAACCTCAATGTAACATGCATTATTGATCCGAGAACATATGGGCTCCTTTCTCCTCCACAGCGAGGTCAGAGGTCAGACTAGCGAGCCGGCGGCTTGTCGGGGAGTGTGTGCACGCTTTCGGTGCTACAGAAGCCGGTCTACTTGTTTATCCAGCGTCTTTGTATCAACAGCTCAGCTAATCGATTCCAGTGACAACTGACAACTGAATCCTTGAACAAAGGCAGAATTATAATAGTAGCTGTGACGGCGCTTCAGCACCAGGCAGCATGCTGCAATTAAAGCGAGTGTATTAGAAAGTGAGCGGCTGCAGGTTTTAATGGATTTCAGCGTTGTCCTTTGCAGTGTATGGAAGTTAACAAGGGGTACTAAGGCCCGTGCATCAGAGGCTAAGACAAGCGTGGAGAATTAACCGCACAAATAGGCAGCAAAGTCTGGCTCCTAGCAGGAGTCTGTGTGATGATAACTTATAGAGTAAACAAAATCAGCAGAAAGCTACAACACACACACACGTAGCAGGCAAGGTCTAATTACTGCACAACACCGAAAGACAAAACTATCTCCCCGCTCAATCTATTTTCCCAGAGAAACAACAGCCGGCGTCTGCAGGGCCCACTCCCACTGAGAAAGAAGAGCCAGCGAGAGGACGAGGGAGCACTGAGTGGAGAGGGAAAGAGAGAGGGAGGGGGAAACTCGATACAGACCCGTGAGGTGTTTGTCTTCCCGTGAAAATGTCCCAAAAGCTCTGCGTGATCAGCAGTTTGTGTGTGGAATGTGTGGAAGCGGTGCGGGCGACAGCGTGGGCGTCCTCACCTGAAGCTTGCTCTCCAAAGCGGCGGTGGCGCTGTCTCCGCTGTTCTCGTCCACCACCACCACCATGTGGGTCAGGGAGTTCACCCTCACCTGCTCCAGCTCCAGGTCCTCCTGCAGGAGCTGCAAGACAGGAGCACGCACATAAATGCACAGGAAAAAACACCCCGAACTAGTTTTAATGATGGTGACTTAATGACTGTGATTGAATGTGGCCGGACATTGTTGGTTTCCTGCAAGACCACAGGAGGTGAGAGCAGAACGATGTTTCAATTAAATGCCCTTAACACTGGGTGGCAAGTAATCAGCACAGATAGAACGTTTCTTTTTATGGGAGACACAAGTCTTAACCAGGGCTGCAGCTGTTAGCGTGCTCGCTTCATTGATGCTCACCCTAAAAGACTTATTTATGACTTTCTATGACACTTTTTGATGGACTCCACTCATTCCATTCAAGCGTCGAAATGTTCCTCTGAGAACCGAGACTGTTCAGATTGTTGACACCTTTAAAACTCGTTTGAACATTGGAATCTTTTCTAACTCCTTATCGGGCGGTCTCGTCGAGATTAAGGTCTCTTTTTTAAACTACACAAGCTTTAAAATCACCCGCAGTTCAAGTGCAGTTTGCAGATCATTCCGTTTAAAAAGGCGCATAATGCCTGGAACCGGTGAAAACAGCGTTAGGGAGCACATGAGGGGTGTCTGAGGATCGTGTACTGCAGCTGCTGAATGTAAATGAGATGAATGACATGAGATGGCTATTTCTTCTTGATCCATCCAATCATGAGTATGAAATGTGTCATTTGTTATAAAGCGTATGACAAAGGGTTTAACTGCTGAAGTCTTGATGGGCATCAGCATGAGGACTCTTCAACCCCTTCATACTCTTTATTCAACTTTATTTGAACTTTAGTCCCCACCCTTAAGTACTTTATTGCATTAGTTCAGCTTTTGTCAGTAGTTGCAGTTTAAGTTTAAGGCACTTTTCAGACCTTTTAAGATGTTTACATTGCTGTGTATTGCACAGAATGTTCAAACCTACAATAACTTTAAGCTCTTCAGCTTTTCAAAATAAAGAAAATTAAAAAAAAACTCTTTAATCTCTTTGTGATCCTACAGTTTCCACACTTGATACGAAACGCACGCATTAATATGCAGACAGACCCGTCCTCTCTCACACAGTGTCGCATTTGAAGTTATGTGACTTTAAAATAATTGGAAGTGTGGTCTTCAAAGCAACAGCTGAGTCTTACGCTTCATCGGTCACTTCAAAATCCTTTCAGGTCTCAGATCTTCACTATTCGCCCTCACTGCTTTCATTGCTTACACTTTGTTTGAAATGTCAGTTGAAGTGTAAGCATTGAAATGAGTTGCAAATAGGCTCTTCTTTTTCTACTGTAGCTCCATTTATTTAAGTTATACTACAGTACCTACCTGCAAGTCATTAAAACCGATCAAATAGGTGCAGTTGCATTACGATAATGCTAAATATTTATGTCATTATGGGTTAAAGTTAGCATTATTGTACCTCGGCATATGTTGGTGATCATGCTCAGTGACCTTGTTGCACACAAACAGGTGCATGCTGGGTCTGGCCAACGCGCTAAATGCTGACACGCTCGCGGTGGATCTGCCGAGTGAGTTCGCTTCGGAACCTTGGGCTTTCAGCGAGGTGTGTGAGCCCTTCGTGCTAGGCAACGTGGCTTTGTGTGTGTGTGTGTGTGTGTGTGCACTACATGTTGTGCAAAACATTCTTTATTCTGCAGTTAATTCAATAAGAAGTGGCAGGTTATCTAATTCCTCAAGCTTAATAATGCTTGTTGCACCCGCCGCACAAGTCGTTTCACTTGTACTTGTAAATCTTTTAGTACTTTCCATCCCTGCTCAATGGGGCCACTGGGCACAGCCCAAAAGGCCCAAGGGGCGTATTTATTTCTTTGCTTTTTCATTGAATATTTGTAGAGTATGTGTCAGTGGGGATCTTCTTCGGCAGGAAGCTTTCAAAAGGTTTTAGAGAGTCTTCATATCCAACGGGAACAAAATAAAGACTGCAGGCAAAACAGCACAAACCACATGGAATCCAATCTTATAAATACTGATTTGGACCACTTTCACATGTGGTCCCAAATCAAAGTCGAGATTTTTTTTTTGCAACGCGACCACAGTCTCGTATCAGAATTCATGCAACTCGACATTCCTCACAGTTCTCTGCTGGCAGGAGTCACATGGTGAATATAAACACGGAAGACAGATGCTTCTTTCCCTTCATTCTCGTTAGCATCTGCTCACAAATTCGCTGGCTTCCACTGCACATGAGCTTATACATGAAACCGGGGTGGAGCTTAGCATCAGCCAATTAAGCTTTATAAGAATGTGATAGCCTGGATTACTTAAGCCACGCGTGAGAAACAGGGCTGAGGCCAGCAGCTGCCCACCTTGTGCTCCTCCACCTGGTGCTTAACGTCCTCCAGGTCAGGACCCAGCGGCTGAGCCCCCATCCTCTTGATCCGGGCCTCCGTCACGTCCAGCCAGTCTGTGAGCTGCTGCAGCTGCTGGTGCTGCAGGTTCATCAGGACCTCGTGGAGTCTGGGAGCGACAAGACAATTCACTCAGCTGTCAGTCACGATCAAAAACAGGGTCTTGCTTAAGAACAGTTCAAGAGGCCAGATTAAGGTGCGGTTAAACAAACTCATGCAAACAGTGACTAGTGCTGCTTTAATTGGTAGAAATGCTAAACGCCACCTTATATTCAGATCCTTGCTGTCTTGTCTAAGTGGAATTTGGAAGTCAGTGCCATGTCTGCAGAGCTTTGTGTTCGAATCAACAAGATTATCAAATAAGGTGGCCGAACAGTTAATTAAATTTGGCTCTGTGTCAGTTATCATTGGATTCACCGTAATTAAAAAACGCCGCCGCTGTTCTTTGGAACCGTGAAGATTGGCTATTGCGGGGATCTCCGTTCATTGTGTGAAGAGAGATGAAACTTTATTCATAGGCTAAAATTAAGATGGAAAAAAGAATGCGAAATCTTTTGATTTTGCGTTGGACAGGATCTGTATCTGTTACGGTGTGCCGTGAGGCAGCAGGAATACGACCCAAATGCAGACAGGCAGTTCCAGCAAACGAAGGATTTATTTTAACAACAAAGGTCATAAACCAAAAACAGGGAATTGTACAAACATGCAAATGCAGATACCGACAAAGACGATGACCCGACAAGAGACAAAGGGAAGGGACCACTATATATAAGGGATGCACACGAGAGGATCAGACACAGGTGAGTGACGAGACACAGGTGCGTGTAATTACCTAAGGAGGGAATCAAACAAGGACAGGAAGGCACCAGGAGACAGACAAGGGATTTCAAAATAAAATAGGAAACCAAAAACCAACAGTTCATGGACCATGACAGTATCTGTATGTGTGTTTTACAATCTTTTAAAATGACACTCCTCCCAAAAGTTATGTGATCTTTTTCAATGTCTCCCGGTCTGTATTCCCAAATATTTCTTCGAGACCTTTGACTCTATTTACTTATATACATAATATATTTGGAATGTCAAACATCTTCATTTGCAGAAAACTCTCCATCAGATACCAAAACTCACTTCCTAACATCCATTTTACTATTGTGCCGCAAACATCCGCTGCTTGTCCTACTGGAAGCATTTTATACTGGCCTGGGTGTCTTTTGAGGTGAGTATGTGTAATCCAGTCGCATTATCTGCCTTTTCTCCTTTCGCTTTTAAAATTGGACCCAGTGTCGTGAAAGCTCCCTATCTATTCTTCCATGTTCTTTGTTCCATCCACTCGCGGTGATTCATTTCAAATTTGCCACAATAACAGTCTGACATGTTTTGACAACCTTATTAACATTTGCTTTGCATCTTTTTCCAAACTGACAGATACATTAGGACTAATTCTTTCTGAAGCTAACAAGTCAGTGCCTGGAGAGACCCCCACACAAGCCTACTGACTCACCCTTTAAGGATAACTGTTGGTTTGTATCATCTAATTATCATCTAATCTAAAATATATGTTGCAACTATTAGAACTTCTTTCAACTTATAAGATTTTAGGAACCAGGCATTACTTCATAAACGTACAGAGACAAGAGGAATCGTTCTGAGCTCAGTTAGAGACTGAGCTGGGACATAAAGGCACGCGAGCATGTGTACTAACAGTACATCCAACCAGAAAGGCCGAGTGTCCCTACCTGCTCTGTCTCTCCATGCTGGCCACTCTCAGGTGCTCCCACCGGGAGTTCAGGAGGTTCATCTGCTCCCTGACTTCCGAGTCCTCCTCTTCGCTCAGGTTCCCCTCCCCCAGCAGGGCAGCGCCGGCCCGGAGGACCCGTCCCACGCTGCCCTGGTGGGTGGTCAGCTCCACCATGTAACCCTGGTGAGAGACACAACGAAGCATTTCACGCACACACATATTTACTACGATTCCGCCCCGTTTTGCCTAATTACCCCGAGAAGAGGAGTGCCTCACATCACCCCTCTTACAGAATGCGCCTTCTCCATTTACTTTAACTGCTCCCTAAATGCATTTCCACCTCTCACCTCAGTGCTTCATCCATTTTCTCCGAGCACTTATTTCTTATATGATCCTTCTAGGGTCTCACACAGCAAAATGGCCCGGGTTAATTTAATTCTAAAGGCATAAAAGTCGATAGTAAGCTGGTGTTCCTGCAAGTCCACATCCATCAGAGTTAATTCAACACTTGCAGCTAGCTTTAAAACAGCTGCTCAGCGCTGTATCAGCTCTGCAAGCGGAAAAACAGCTTAAAAACCCCACACATCACTTCAAAATAAGCCACAAATAATGCATTTCTTTTTTACTATTAGGGACCTGCGTCATCTTACTATTTTAGGGACCCGGGAATTTTGATAAACACCCAAAACATACATTTGGAACGTCTTCCGACAACAAGCAGCTGAGACAGTTTTCTGGTGATGGGTCACTTTACACTCATTACTGCAGTATGTTTCAAGCCAGGCCCATTCTTTATCTCTAACTACACCTTTCCTAGTTATTGGACGTGGTACGTTGTTATGGATTGATGGCTGCTATTACTTTACCTTCTTTATTGTCTTCTGTTGTCTGAGTTTTTTTTCTGTGCAACACAGACTTAAAGGAAAAACAACCTCCGCAATTATTACTGTTGCTGTTAACAGCTAGTGACATTATTACCACTGCAAGAAACTATGATTTTACAATATTTAACATCTCATTATATAACTACATTTAAAACCTCGTTGGACTGGAAAGCATTCTCTGTATTTTTAGATCTTGTATGGATCGTGCTCCAAAAACACTGAATCCTAAATTTCCCATGATGCAACTTAATAGCGTCTTTCATGAGACCATCCTTGCCTGGTAAACACACCACACCTTCAGTGTGCGTGCAGGAGTCGTCCGGGTTGTTTTAGTCAAACTTTGGACAGCTCCTACAGAGCCACAGAGGACGTTATGCAACTGTCTTCAACTGTCTTGAGGTGCCACTAAAACGAAAATTATGTATGTAAATGCAGTGACTTAACATCTGTGGCAAATCACAGATTACTGTGCTTTACCATGCACGCTATTTCGACATTAAAAATGGAAGTAGTAATGCACGTTTAGGTTTGTTTCAACTCAAATATTGTCATTTACAACAAATTAACCTTATTGTCAGCCTTTAAATGTGATGTAGCTTTGACTACAAGTTTAATGATTAACCCAAAATTGACACATTTCTCATATAAAGATAAAGAAATGAAGTACATATTATATGGTACTGTGTCTATTCAATGATTTTTAAGTTACGCCAACAGAGAATTGGAAGAAGTAGTTAACCTTGATGTGGCTTTTAGCAAAAGTAGCTAACGTTTATAATGTGTATGCTGTGCTTTTATGTTAATGAACAATTAATGTGTCGTCATTGAGCTTAAACTGATTATGCAGCCTCTATTGGCTTCAAACATTTCAGCAGAATCAACTCAAAACTTGTTGACTTAACATGAGTCAACAAAGTGTTTATGTCACTTTGACTATCTCTGTTAAGGAAGAAAAAAAAAAAAAGCTGTTTTACCGGTATAACTAACTACGACCCCCTTGTTATACCAGGACTTCACTGCTTTGACTCTTACCTCGTGTGTGTGGAACTGCTCCTTTACCTCCTCCACGTGGTTGGATATAGGAGGCTGGCCTTGGAGTCCATCTTCAGCCGACAGCAGCCATGTCAACACCTTCAAATTCAAATGAATATAACATAGTTAAAAAGACAACTCTGACGATATTCTATTTTGTTCTTATTGTCAACGAATCCCATGAAAAGTCCACACCAACAATGTTTCAGACCACACTTCCTGATTTCTCTACTCTGGCTGTGAGCCATTTGTTCCTACTGAAGACCCAAACCTTTAAAAACCATTCCACAAATAGTCATTTCCTACAACAGCTGGGCACTAGTTTTTATCAAATGTTATTGTTAATGGGAGGAAACTATTTTTTATGTTAGCGACAATTTTAAGCGGTGGATTAATCCACATTTGGTGCTCTAGTGAGTATTTCTGGAGGCAGGACAGTATGTGGGACTCAGCCAAAATGAACTACAGTATGTGTTTATGGTAATGAAGGAAGATGTGCAACAGTGTGGCTCACTGGTGTGTTTTTAGTAGTTTTTGGACAAAAATTGAGCTCTGTGGCACAGAAGAAGAGGGTAGATCCAGCTTTGGATACACACAGTATAATATACTTGTTAGTAGATCAATTCAGTGTTGGTTTGGCTCTGCACATGGGATTTGTTGAGAATAAGAAAAACATAGAATATCACCAGACATATCCTTTAACAGAAGAAAAAAAACAAACATAAAATAATAAAATATGTGACATTTCCTTATTAGCACCACAGTACCATACCTCCTCCAGTGCAGCCTGGTAGCTCTCCAGGCTGGTGGAGCCTGGAGGAAGAGGACTGAGGCCCCGCTGTAGCTCCTCCTGGCTGGGACTTAGGAACTAGAGAGGGAAGGGATGGACAGGAGGTAACGGGCAAAGAAGGGATAAGGAATATGAGGTGAAGTAGAGGAATAGAGGGTGTCAGGGTTGGAGGGAATGAAGGAAGGAGGAGATGGAACAGGGAAATACACAGTATGGCAGAAGTGAGAAAAAAAAAGGGGGCCAGGGAGGCAGAGAGATGAGTAGAAAGCAAAACAGGCAGCATGAAAGAAAGGTGGGAAACAGAGAAGATGGAGAGAGATGAGGAGAGGCCTGTTAGTGTTAGCCATTACCGGTGCTGACAAGCAGTTCTGGCCTTTGTCCAACCTTAACAACTTGTCCTCTTTATCTGTGGGTCTCTCTCACTCTCTCTTCCTCTCTCCCCATATCTCTCTTCGTGTGCCCGTTACTGATCTGGACACTAACAACTTCTCTCTTTTTATCTCGGCTCCGCGCTCCTCCTCTCGCTCTATTCTTCTCTCTGGTAATAAGGCCCCAAAAAGATACAAAACACCCATCCGCGGTGCCAGCCTCAGTCAGTCAGCGCCGCTCTGTCTTTGTGCCTGTTTTGTACCTTTGCGTTTGGTTTTGTCTGATTATAGAGACCCAGTAGTTAGTCTGTACTAACAGAGTAGGCTAATCAGTAATCAGATATAAATCACGTCGGATTTTTAGGTCTCTGATAATCTTTAACATGCATTTATTTGAACTTTTTCCTTCATGCACTCTGTTGTCTATATAAAATGTGTGTGACTGAGGCAAACTGAGGACAAGGCATGGTTTTTATGCTAGCTTCTGCTTTACAGCCTGCGTTTCAAAGAACAGTGGGCGTGCTTGAACAAAGCTTATCTGACAAATTATCTTTTCTTCTTGCGATGCCTTTTAGGTGCCGGCCAAATTAAGTCGAGCCACCTGCTGGCACATTATATATTTGACACAGTTTCTGAATACGTTCCACACGAGGCAATTAGTTACGCAGCCCAGGGTGACGGCTTTGAAAATGCATCTTAACATTATGAAATGTCATGTTTTGCAATATAAAGGACATATTAAAAAAATGTACACGATGGGTGGATGTAGCCTATGTATGTTGTTGTGTTTTAGGTGCCGTTGTATTCAATGGTGACGCATAAGAAATTCACTTTCTTGTCAGGCAGTGACAGAGCAACTTTTTAGTTCGTATTAGCAACAGTTCGGTAAGAGTACTTGAATATTTTCACATGTTGGGAAACGCACTTACTTGATATTGCCGAGATTTAATTGAGAGTATCAACACCACTCTCATGTCTGTCCGCTAAATATGAAGCTAGAGCCAGCAGGTGATTAGCTTAGCTTAAAGCATAACTGTCAGCCTATGCGACTCTGTTCGAAAGTTACAAAATCCGATCCCATTGTATGTTTTTTTACATGCTAAAACTATTACTATTACAACTATAATCATTTTTAATAACCAGTTCGTACCCATTGCAACATTTAAAAAATTGTTAAACCTAGCTTGCAGCTGGCGGTTAATATGCTTGGAGATTAGCTTACGAGCTGTGGTGCTAGCATGACTATTGCTGCGTTTACGCAAAGTCAGTAGAATAGGAAGAAAAGGAGCTCCCTCCTGGGAACATTATTCTATTATTCGAAATGTCTAAATTAGTACGTATTGACAACGGTTCATTGATAAGTGAAATTTGTATTTACAGTCTGAACGATATGCTGTCTTAGAGGAGCATTTAAAGTCCCCCATAGAAAATGGTTGCAGCACTTAGCTCCTTGTAAAACCACAACTTACCTAACAAAGCAGATACAGTGATAAGTGAGCTTTAGAGGTGTATATTTTTTTACTCTGGAGTGAGCCATGCTACCTGTTTCTTTCTTTATTGGTTTATGCTAATCTAAGCTAACTGACTTCTGGTTGTAGCTTTAATACCATGATCCTCGTCAAGAAAGCAGAAAGTTTGCCAAATTTTGATTCATAATGTCGCTCACTTACATGCTGTCAGTATCAGTACTAAAAGAAAAAAGAATACCCCATAAGTATAGTTAGTATCATTTCTGACTCATAAATGATTAAAATGAATATGTAACATCAATGGCAAAAGATAATACATTTCAAACCATGAATTAAATTGAAACACAATGTGACTGACAGGCACAGCGCAAATAATGTCCAAATCAACAAGTCCCATAGTTTCATATTCAGTCTTAGAATTGCAATTTTTTCACTAAGAGAGTAATTCCACTTAAACTTAAGATTTAAGCGGGAAGATCATTTGAAACAAGAACCTATGCACCTGTTGGAAGACTTCTTGTAGGTATGTTTTCAAGATTGATCATAGACTTGGTATGATGGACATTTTTGCTTCAATGACACAGACAAACAAGGGCAGGCAAACAGGTGTGCAGCCAAAACATGCAGCTACAGATGGACGTTGGGCGTGGAGCGTTAGTGTTACCAGACACGGACCTGATCAGTACAACGCCTCCTCTTTTGCTCGGGCGACTTGACATATGCAGCCTGGGTGTATGCATAGCTTTTATAGCGAGGCTGAGGGGAGGGAGTCCGCACTCGCCCCTGAGCCACACTCACTGTGATCTGAGAGAGAGACGGAGAGAGATAGAATAGGACAAACAAAGAGGAAAGAGTTGGCAGGAGCGGTACGAAAGAATGCAAAACAGCGAGAGATCGAAAAGCCACATTATACAGAGGAAGAAGACGCAGAACAGGTGGGGGCAGAGTGGAAGAACCGCAGGAGGCGGGAAAAGGAGATGGGAATATACAAGGAGCAAGTGATGATGAGAAATTAAGATGAGGAGAGAAAAGAAAGAGAAGCAGAGAGAAAAAAAGAAACATGAATAATAACACATAAGCTCTGTTTCCATCCAAATGTCAAGCTAATTTTAGTTGAACTTTCGAAATGGCAGAAATAAAAAATAAAATACAGATTAGGTGCATTTCCATCACCAGAGTGTCGAGAAACACATTTCTGAGGGAAAAAAATGTTAAGTCTGAAAAACTAATGTTGGGCAAGTAGTAATTTACTTCCATTTCAGCAAATGTTATAAATGTGGCCATATTTCATACTGTCTCAGGCCTCTTACACAGTTTCATAACATCCAAAGTCACAATTACTGACCTGGTCTACAATTGGTGTGAAGCATTAACTTAAAGTCTTTCCTTTAGCATATGTATTTAAAGTGAAGAAACAATACATCCTGCTTCTTAGGAATGAAAAGTTGAATTAAAACACCCTCGCTCCATTAAATACACCCAGAAATGTTGCTGCTACGGTCATGCTCGGTCTGGTGTGACCAGTATGGCGGATACCGTTAGCAAACATTAGATAGAATATTGTGTTATATTATGTTACTTTAGGATTTACTATTATTTTGCACGTTTCACTTTACAGCTTCCAAAGTTAGGTTTGCAGAATGGCCCCATTGCAGTGTTTAATATAGGAATGGATTATTGTTACTGGTGCATTAATGTGTAAGGAATTACAAGTAACTACTGTTGAAGTAGTTACGGTGGAGTTAGTTTCTATTCCTTTATATACTGTTGGGCTACACCCCCTTCACCCCCCTTTATTTTTACTGAAAAACATCACATTTTAGAAGTGGATCATACAATTTTATTGAAATATAATCTGCAAAATAACTAGTAACTGTCAAATAAATGTAGTGGAGTAAAAAGCGCTATATTTCCCCCATAAAATTAAAGAGTTGGTTGTAACTTTCAAATTTGGTCCTTCAAAAGATCGTTGGATGGAAAGCCAGCAGACAAAGCAGACACGACAGAGAGACAGAGGTAGACAGAGAGAGAGAGAGGGAACAGATGTGTTGTGCAGCAGATGTGGACAGAACGAACAGCAGACGACAGCAACCGGAGTCAAAGCAGATGTTGTTACGAGCAGCTCCCTGTTCCACGAAGCTCCACCGCACCCGTCCAGACGCCAACAGCTTCTGCGACGCGCTCTCTTTCTGCTCGCTGGTGTTTAAAAGCCACCGTTTTGGTTTTCTGCAGGAAAGAGACCGCCGGCCTGTTTGGCATCGACATCCTGCTTCACATTCGCTCGGGCACATTTAGCTCGAAACCAGCAGCCGCTCTGTGAAACCGCCGCCCTCAGCAATTTACCATCGTCTGTCATTTATTGGCTTTCAAGCAGCTGACTGATTTTTAGTTTCATTAGATCTCATTAAGGGTTTACAACGAGAACACTCAAATAAATATCTGGGAATTCCATTCCCTTCCTCATTCGTATTTATTGCACAGCTAAACTTTATAATGAGATTCCAGGTAATGTTATTTTCAGTTTTACTCTTTTTTTGGTTTCATATCGAATTAGTGGCAGCAGTTACTACGACCAGTTAACCTTTTTTAAGACAATTAAAAAGACAACCGGTGCAGCTGTGCCATCCTCATCCACACTTGTTGCCATTGTTCTGTTGCTCTTTTCTATATAAAGTAGGTCTTGATGTAGCTAGCCGGCTAGATAGCTACTGTATGTATGAAGATGGTAACATTATTCTGAATCCCGCCTAATAAAGCTCAGATTTATTTATGTTGTATCTGAATTAAAACAATGACATGTTGTTGATTGATTTAAAAGAACGGTTTGACATGTTGGGAAGAGTTAGATGAGAACATTGACATTGTATATGCTAACTGTGGAGATGCGTGATAAAAAAAAAAAATGCTTATTGGAATCAGTCCAATAATGAGTCAGAAAGCTTTAGATGAAGCGTCTTGGCTGTGGTTCAGTCAGCGAGACAGCCGTTGTACGTGGTTTGGATGAAAATCTGCAGGCGGTGGACGAGCGTGGCTTTTCTTTCTCGTGCGTGCTTGTGCCTTTCAGTGCTGCCTCTTCGTGAGTATTAACACGTAACGCGGCCTGTCAAATACAGAGGCAATTACATGGAATGCTTCATTAGTCAGTGGATGACTCGCCAACAAGAGAAATGTAGAATCTGAACTGCCACTCAGAACAAAGCCATGATTTTTCAGATGTACAAATAATATTTCTAGACAATCGGTTCTCTTATTGAAAACGTCTCATTGATTGACAACGCCGATTCCATCTAACTTTGTCACTGCAGCAAAGGCACCAAAAGGGCCAAAAGTATGTGGACACAATCATTAACCCGTATGTGATCTCAGTCTGCATTAACATGCTGCTGTAACGGCCTCTGCTCTCCTTTCCACCACATTGGAACCCGGCTGTAAGGACCGGCTCTCATCTAGCCACAAGAGCCTTATTAGTGAGGTCCAACGCTGATGTTTGGGTGAAAAGGTCTGGCTCACAGTTCATCATGTTTACTGTAACAACCTCACAAAAGCAACCGGTGCCACATTTTCAAACCGCCGGGCTCTTATTCTGGAAGGGCAGGCAACTTGTACCTGATGAGTGATTCTCCCGCCTGTTTGACGCCTTTTCAATCTCTCCCTGTCTCGACTCTTTATCCCGAGCGATCAGTCTCCCACCCTCGCCCCTCTTCTATCTTCTTCTGTCGTCGTTTCTCTGCCTCCGTTTTCCCCCTTTTCTCTCTTTTAAAGGCGGATTAGGTGTTTTTCTTGCTGTAAAGAGGCTCCTGGCAAATGACCGTTAGCGTTTGTTTTCACCTGCTCTGAGCACCAGGCGGGTGGGGCATCACCACAGATGATGTCGCAGAAAAGGTGACGTCTAGTTTCGCGTAATTGTCTCAAACTTTGGTGTTTTTTTGTTTTTTTTCATGAAAGCCGTCTCTCTTCCTCCCTGAGTCCCAGGTGGTGGTGGTGTGGTGCTGATGTAAGATGGTGGTGACAGCGCTGCTTTGATGATGACAGATGAGGGAGGAGGAAGATGTCAGTAACTCTTCCCCCCCCCCTTCCATCCGTCCTCTCGTCTTATTGCCTTCTGACTTGTTCCATTCACTCCCTATTTGTCTGCTCCATCTCACTCTTCGTTTCCCCCTCCTCCACCTCTTCATCTTTCTATACACCTTTACACCTGACCACTTCCTCTCCTCCCCCCGCTTTTATTCCAAATCTACGCCTTTCTTTGCCACTTTTCTGTTACCGTCCATCTTTCGCTCCCTCTCCGTCCGTCTGACTCCCAGAAGAAAAAGAAAAGTCCAAAAAGACCCCCCCCCCCCCCCCCCCACCCGGG
>JAVQJD010002113.1:0-16439 GCA_036023655.1 Nannoperca australis
TGAAGGGGTCGGTGGTGAACCGTGGGCTTTGGCTTAGGACTATGCTTCTTTCGGACAGTCACCCAGCCTCCCGGCTGCTCGGGTGCTGCCGGGGGACAGCTAGCTGAAGCTACCTGTGGTCGGCTCGCACCGGCTAGGGGCTGGCTAGCTACAGCTACAGCTGACTGACTTTCCATGGTGCGGAGCCGCAATTCTAACTCACTGAGCCTCTCCTCCAACGCTATTAATAAACTACATTGGTTACACTTACCATTATCACTAAAGGAGGCAGAGGAGTAACTAAACATTTGACACACTGAGCAAGAGAGAGAAGGAGGGAGAGAAGCCATGATTGAGCTAACAGCTAAGCAACAGTAGGTAGCAGCTAACTAGTGTGTAAACAACTGTATGATTAGCGGCAAGTCATGAAAGTGCTTAAGCAGAACAGAACTAGTATTGTACACTCTAATGTATAGAGGATAATTAACTGATAAAATGAAGAAAATATCAGAATAGACTGGATTTAGCTAGAGCAGCAAAGTTTGCCACCAGCAACACAGAAACGCCAACAACCGGAAATGAGACAATACGTTCACGTCAGCACGTCCCATTGTCACTGTGGTAGCTTTCTGATATGCAAATGCTGCATTATTATTGTAAATAATGTTCATAGTGTTATTTTGCCATAAGAATGAAAGACAACTGCCACAGGTCCATCAGGAGTTCTCCCAAAGTTATTAATGTCACAACATAAAGAAAACCTTTCAAAACTGAACATACAAAAATAACTCCTCATTTACAGTTTGCAAGGCTCTCCAACCTCTCCTCTTATCAGAGAGAGAATAAATATATTGATGTATCACAGTAGGTCTGTTTTTCTCCTGTTTCTGATTGTAATTGGCTGCTAATATATGCCATAATACTGAATCTATAAAATGTATTGCTTATAATATATTAGCCATTCAGAATACCAAAGACAGTTGTTACAAGTTCAAGAAAAATTGAAAAAAAATAATTTTCTGCAATATAAGCGCACAATTATGACATTACCTTCATGATTGAAAACATGGTTTGTTCTCTTGCTCTAACTATATTTCTATCAAAATGGTTCGTTCTAGACAGGCGCAATTCACTTACTCTCATTAAAGTGAATAAAAAACAGTATTGGTGCACTGGTAGAAAAATACAAGGATTATAAAGACCGTATTATACCTCTATTATACCATAGGTCCCAATTACAGCAAGACCCAGGTAAGATGGCTGCCAGAAGGTTGCATCCCAGAATGGCAAGCCGTTATGACATGTCCCATCTACTATATCTATGTCTGGAGTTATATAAGGGTTCTTCTGGCTAAAACCCTTCTTTCTTTCTCTCTTTCTGCTTCACCATACCCTCTTACAGAAACACAAGTGGACACTGCACGGAAACAGAGGAACACCGCAATGACCAGTGTAAGTTAAGTGTGTATGCAGTGTGTTAGAGACAGAGAGATAGTCTGGTGTGTGTGTGTGTGTGTGTGTGTGTGTGTCTTGACTACTCTTGTGGGGTTTCCCGGTCTGCAGTGGTCAGTACCGACCAAAAGTGGTGCAAGGAAGGAAAACTGGCCTGTGTTGTCAGATCCAACAGAAGCGCTACTCTAGCTGTGTCAGAACACACAGTACATTGCAATTTGTTGAGTATGGTGCTGTGTAGCTGTAGACCAGTCAGGGTGTCCACATACAATGGGCATGTGAACATCAGAACCAGACCACAGAGCAATGGAACAAGGTGGCCTAGTCAATGCCTCGACCGGTCAGGACTGTTTTTGCAACAGAGAGGGGGACCTACACAATATTAAGCAGCTGGTCACAATGTTATGGCTGATCAATGTATTCTCTCACAGTCTTAGTTTTCACAGTCTCGCTTCCTTGTGCAGATAGAATGATAGAATGTTGAACTAAAAGGTGCGAAGAACTTGGGCTAAAACAATAAAATGTAGTATAGTTCACCTATGGCCTCAGTAATATAAACCAGACAACTGATTATTGTAAATGTTGTACAGTTAGAATTTATGGCTGTTAGTGGTGTAATGGATCGTAGTTTCTGTCATCTGTACGGATCTCCCCCCAGATTAATTGCAAAGTTTGACTATCATAGTGTAACATACAGTTTTACTGTCGCTGTTACCTACTTTGTAAATAACAATTCCCCAAATCTTGATGCAGAGTTGCAGTGAAAAGATACAAGAAGAGTTCTTGACTCGTGCACAGTTACCTTAATACTTAATACACACAAACCACAATCCTGTTCTTTATAAATGAAAGCGTTATTAAACTACTAACTAAACACACAACTAGAACTACTAGACATAAAAATCTATAAATAATGAATAAGGGCGATCAACCAATCAGAGTACGAGGTGAAAGTACACGTCAAATACAATTTTCCCAAAGATGGATTCTTTTTTTAGGTAGTTCTTATCATGCTGATGTTTGATATTTGATTCTATAAAAACAGGGTGTCACATCATGATTGACAACTGTGAGTGTGCTCACAATTGGCTCAGGTGGCTGTATAGGTGGGAACTCGAGCCGTGGATCAGTACTGTGCAGACTCTGGCTGGCTGGTGCAGGATGGCAGTTTCGGGTATTTTGGCTTCATTTTTGAACAGTAGGAGGAAGTGGAGACGCCGTGTCCATCTTTATATACAGTCTGTGGAATGATCTGAACACTTAGTGTGTGACACACTGTATTTGAGACTTGTGTGTGAGATCGGCTAGTAAGTGTGTGTGTGTGTCCAGGTGCTGTGTAGCAGAGCCAGGCTGGTCACTTACTTCCCAGGACTTAATGTGCTGGTGCATCGTGTGGCTGGAGCAAGAAACTTCTCTGCTGCTGGTTCCTCAGGCTCTGATGAGCCCCACGTAGCCATCACTCCTTCCAACATAGGTATACAATCCATTTCTTACTGTCCATTTCAACAGGAATTAGCTGCCTGGATAAGATTGTAAATATAAAAGGAGAGGCCTGCTATAGATCATGTGTGTGTCTCGTTATGCTACATAGACCTAAGGCCGGTCATGTGGAGCATTGGGAATGTGTATCAAAGGTCAACAGCAGGGTTACATAGCTGTGTATTGTCTTTCTCTGATGATTGTGGTTTGTTGTAGACCATGTTTGTAGGCAAATGTATTTTGAGTAAAAGCTGCATCTCCATCATCATGTTCTATTCCCAACGTGCCTCCCTGATTAAGGACTGCGAACAGTGTGGCCTGATGAGAGCATGGGGCCTTTTGGACCCCAAGACAAGCGCTTCCAACTGCCTGGTAATGTGGGCTTTGACTGCCACCTGAAAGGACTAGCAGAGCACAAGACAAGCCTACCAACCAGGTCGATCCCTGACGTGCTGTCCGCCCCGTCCAGCAGTGAGAGACATGAGTTCATACTGGCCCAGTTCATCGGAGACTTCTTTGTAAGTGTAATCCAGATTACATTAGCAGTTTCTGATAAGCCTCTCCATCAGTACAGCAATCATTATGCGCTGCTGTGGCTGTTTATAGGACACGCCACTAATTTGATGTTCTACTGAAAGTTCATCATATCACCCACAGCTATTGGGTGATATATAAGACTGCTCTAAAGTCTGCAGGAGATGCTCATGTTCTTCTTTTATAAATACCATTCATGTGTGCAAAATAGCCTACGCATTGAACTTTCTTTATTGGATTTGACAGTCAGTTGAGTACATACAGACATTGATACAACTACTAGCCTCCTTCATTACATTACATTACATTTAGGCATTTAGCAGACCCTTTTATCCAAAGCGACTTCCAAATAAGAGCTCTACATAAAGTGCATAGAATCATGGGCGAAAACAAGAAGATGTCGAATCAAATAATATGAGTGCTGGTGATGAATCACAAGTGCTATAAATACATCGCTGCCAGTGGCAAAATCGAAAAAGAGCATTAAATTCAGAAACAGATTACGTCCATTCATTATCAATCACAGTACAATCAAGCTAGACAACAATTCTAATATAATATATCACACGATATGCTGAACTTTATAGAGCCGATGTGTCACATTTGTTGTATTAGTTCTTATTTTAAATTGTAGTTCTAAATTGGAAGATTATTGTGATCTTGAAATATTAAAATAAAATTATATTTTATTATTTTTCGTCGCTCAAAATAAACGTCACACTCGCGGAAGCCGTTATACCCACCAAAACGCCGTGCATTTATCGAGACTTTCATCCTGTCGATCTCCGGATCCACATACGTATGTGAGCAGCTATTCTCCACCATGAACTATGTTAAAAACAAACACCGCTCACGCCACACAGACGACAGCTTCTAGTCCTGCGTAAAGATGAAAGTGACTTCGTACAGCCGCGATGTGCAGACGCTGTGCGCAGAGGTTCAGGAGCAGAAGTCCCATTAACCAAGTAAAATAAATATTTATGCAGATATTTTGCAAATTTTTATTTTTCATTGTTTAGTGACAGTGCTTTTTTTCTAATTTATTTTTTTAATTAAGGTCAAGGCTCCGCTACACACTCCGAAAGCCCATTAGTGATATGATGTGTTGTGTCTAGCTCAGTGGTAGAGTGCATGCTTTGCATGTATGAGGTCCTGGGTTCAATCCCCAGCTGAATTTTTTAAGAGTTCAAAATGTGTTCATTGCATAAATAAAATGTAAATTTTGGATTGGATTTGAAATGGATTTCATAAGCAACACACTATAGTTGATTATACAAAGTGTAAAGGTAAAAGAAACTGTATATACAGTGTTATCTTCATTTTAGATGTCAAAAAGTATTTGTGGCTCCCAGTGTTTTCTTTTCTGTGGAAACCGGGTCCAAATGGCTCTTTGGGTGTTAAAGGTTGCCGACCTCCGGTATAATGGAAGGCTGGCTCTGTGACCTGTGCCGGCATACAGCGGCTGGAGCCCCTCGCTGTGGAAAGAGTATGTGCTGGTGTTTTCATTGTATAGAGTGCATTCCTAAACGGATGTAATAAGATTTTTCATTCAGATACTTTCTGGCTTTGCAACGGCAAAAAAAGCACTTTTTTTATTAAAAGGTGATCTGATGGATGATGATGAAAGCGAGGCCGTCTAATACCTCCTCTGCTTCCCTCTTTGTTTCTGCAGTAGGTGGAAATTGGCCCTCGTATTTGATGCCCAGTTCTCATGCTGCATGACTGTTCTCTTCATTAAAAGGGAAGCCGCGTGCTCAAAGCTGCTTCAGATTATTACCATATGTCTGCAAAGCCCAGAGCTGAGCAGCAAACCGGCTCCCATCCTACCCTCTAATTTCTTATCCCAAAATTGGACATGTGGGTCGTTGTGTGTGACAACGTCCCTCCCTTTCCCCGGCCGGTGCAACACATTCTCACAGTATTTCTTCTCCCATTTTAGCTGTATAATAGCAGTGCATCAACCTTTTAAGTAACACTGGAGAAAATATTCTGCCTTTGCTTGAGATAACTGTATGTTGTTTTAACCCTTCAGCTGTTTTTCAAAGATATTAGAGAAGCTTGTCTCAGATAGGCATCTTATAATGTGACTTCTTTTGGTTGTTTTAGTGTTTCTCATCTCCAAAAGGCCAATGTGTGCATTGTACCTCCACAGAAATAACTGAGGTCAGTCTCCACAGAGCTAGTGCATTCATAAAAATAAATAAATCTTTCAGGAGACATAAAGGGCGCGGGCACTAATGAATGCGGAAAAATGTCAGCCTTTACAGTTTGCGCAAAACATAAAGAAAGTCCACTCTGGATGTAGGAGGAGGTTTAAATGAGATCTTTGTGTCACCCAGTCCAAAAGCCATTGGCCCAGATTGCCCGTCCCAGCATGCAACTCACCTCTGCATGAATACAACACTTGTCTGATGGAGTGGGCAGAAAGCCCCCCAATCACCAGGAGATCCTACACAGGGATTTAACATGAGCAGCTTGCCTCACACACCACTTTTTTACAGTTTGAGAAACTTTGCCATGGACAAAGTCGAGGCTCAAGGAAGGCAACAGCACAGGACAATTTACTTGCTGCTGGAGATAAGTTTGCAACACCTTTTAGCAGTTGGACCTCAGTAATAGCTCTGTTAAATGGATTAGAAAAGGGCACCATTTAGTGCTTGACAGCACTTGGTGTGTGGCTTTCAGTGGAGATCTGAAAAATCTACAGAATCAAGCAGGAAGCTGATTAAGGTTGAGAGGTGTATTAGTCTATTGCCTTTTCAAACCCGGATGGAAGCGTTAAAGCTTCTGCCAGGTTTAGAATCAATAACATGGTCCCTTGGAGATGTGATAGATTGTACTGGAGGCAACTCTGTTGGCTCACTTGGGACGGCCTTGAAGTAGAATGAGACTTGGACAGAAGCTTCAAAGTGAAGTGTTTTGAGGCTTAGCCAGATGAGGTAATTGTGCAGGTGTTGGCAGTTGGCAGAGTTTAAAGTTGAGTTGGGCAGGCAAGTTTTATATTACAAAGATGGTTGATGATAAGGGTGTATTGATTGTCTGCAGAAGTTCAAATTATAATTTTTTTGTGAGGATAAGAGGCTGGTTCAAGATATCAGTTCCACAGGTAACACTGTGGGACGACATAAGTTTTAAGGTAATTATTTGAACAGGTAGTTTACATGTTAATTACCATATAGCGTTAGCTGGTTGAAGAACTCATAATGTTCCTGTACTGGAAGAAGCGTGGTGTGTATGAGCTGGAAGCACTGCCACCCTCTCTCACCCAAGTGGGAATAGAGCGCTACTCCTGGTCCTCATCCCTGGACGTCATCCACGATCTGTGTGGTAAGCTGGGGAACTAGGAGGATAACCTGACTAAGTTTTTTTTGTGTGTGTGTGTGTGTGTGTGTGTGCGTGTTTTCTCATGACACAGGAGCCTGTGCAGTGGATTGTTTGCATTTGTTTATCCATTTTATTTTTGATTGTTTTCCTCAGACGTTGCTGGTTGAATCTTAAAGGTTGTTTTGGAGATTGAACAACGATTTAAAACCAAACGGTAATACATAGCAATGGATACAATCTATAGATAAATCAAAGGTCAAATTCAAATGTACATGAATTATACATATTTTTCTGAATTAACAAATCTTAGATTTACTAACTTTTTACTTTCGAAGTAGAATAGTTTAATTCACTTAGAATTTGGTACACATATCTGCTAATTTCCACAAATGTATGTCATGCTGGAATTTTCACCTTTTTATGATTTATTTTGTATCAGAAAATGGAAAATGGTTTCCCCTTAGAAAAGAATATATACATTTAAAGTACTCATTATGTGCAGTTGTTTCCTCTTGTGTGTAAACATCACTGACTCGTGATTGGATATACAGTATTACACTTTGGTCCAAACTGAAATGTCTCAACAACTATTGGGTGAATTGCAATGAATCCCCTCAGGATACATTGTAATAACTTCTAGCACTAATGGCATTCCCATTAGTGATCCCTTCACTTTTCAAATAGCGCCATAATCAGGTGTCATTTTACAGTCACACAGCTGCTAGAGTGGCTGTAGAGTCTTGTTGTCATGGTTGGGAAGGAGTAATAAGCTATGAACTTTCAGTTTCCCCTATGATATCACATTGTCTGTGTTTATCACATGAACATTATTCTGCAGAACTGAAAAAGACAATGAAAGCCTGTGTGTTGTTTGGACCTGCTCCGCTAAGTCTCATCCTTGTTCATCTAACAGGACGTGGGCGATACTGTGTAACATTCAACATGGATCAGACATTACTTCACATTGTTATATGTAACTTTTCTGCAAGCACATGATCTGGGTCACTTGCACTTTGAGCTAAGGATTTAAGCACCATCATGGAAAAGGTTTTTTTTTTTTTCATTGCTCTGTTCTTCCGTGGAAAGCACTCAGTGACCTGGCATGAAGACAACCTCACATGAGAGAGAAGAGAGGGAAAGAGTAGAGGAGACCAGCTCTACAAATGAAATATTTACCACAGAAGAAGTGCATAGCTGAACGGAAATGCTTCCCTGTCTGCACTCAGTGCTTTTTTGACGTGGCACAGGGGCACTTGCTTTCCGCTTTGCCGCCCAATTTATGCCATTAGTGAAGGGGAAGTGATAACACGGGGCTGGGGAGGAATGTTCTTCATCCTCTTCTCTCTGCCAGCCAGACTCTTGGAAATGTGGCTACTTTCTGGTCAGCTTAAGGCCAGTGCCTGCTGAGGCAGACCTGTTTGGCAGAGACCGAAAAGAGGAATGCCAGAGAGGGAACAGTGACGCTTTGATCCTTACCTTTTCACCATTTCTGTAATTAAGCCCTGTTCTACTGAAAACATTTCCCAACTCTATTGGGGCACTCAGCTTAAAGATACTTTTCCTTTTTCCAAAATGGACCAGATTTCCCCCTCAGAATCAGCCCCAAAACTCACTCCTCTGCATTCCTGCAGGTAAACATTTATTACTATTTTAATAATCAATCAATCATTTCAGTTATTTTTCAAGGAAAAATGCAAAATATTCTCATATTCCAGGTTAAATGAGTGAATGAATATTTTTGGGTTTTGTGTGAATTATGGACTCAGCAGCGTCTACAAGAGCATCTGTGAGAGTTAGCAATATGCTACAGGTGTCTTCCCTTTTCTTAGACATTTTCGGAAATTATGAATTATGTGGGAACTAGGGCTGCAACAACGAATCGATAAAATCGATTACAAAAAGCGTTGGCAACGAATGTCCTTATCAATTTGTTGGGTCTACGTCGTTACACGCTGTGTCGCGGAGCTGGCTACGTCACTTAAAAAAAAACATTCGAAAAATGGGGGAGACGGAGCGTTCGACAAAAATCTTCAACAGCGTGGGAGCACTTTACTTTAAATAACAGTAAAAAGTGTGTAACCTGCAAACTCTGTAAAAATGAACCTCCATGGCACGGTAGCACCACGGTCATGTTAACATGTGGACATGCTAACACTTTAGCATTGCAATGCAAAGTTGCTACTGTATGTTCTACTTTCTTTTTCAACCCAAATCAAATTTGATGTAGCAACGCCTGTTAACACTCAATTTATTATTGGTTATTATTATTATTATTATGTATAACAGGTTACACTTTGTTTTTGATTTACATTTTTATTATTATTTATTATTATTTATAATAAGCTCAGGTCCACTCCAAGTAACCTAAAAATAATGTTTTGGGGCAAATTAAACATATCTTAACATGTTGTATAGCTTATATTTAAGTTGTTAGGAAGAACAGTGTGTTTTTGTAATAAAAACTTGGGAAAACATTTTTTTGTACGTTTTTATCAGATTCATCGATTAATCGTAGAAATAATACACAGATTAATCGATTATCAAATAGTTGTTAGTTGCAGCCCTAGTGGGAACACAGCCTGTCAGGCCTTAATCGGCATAATGTGATTATACCTCTGCCGTCTACTACAGAGGGAAGGGAGGACGATCTGCAGAAGTGACCTTGGATAGCAGCAACAAACTGAGTTAGCTAGGATTAACTAAAATGGCACGGAGTTCAGGGATACGTTATGCTGTTTGCTGCTACACCAGCATTAATGTAAGGTTTACCTTAAGGTAAACAACATTTGTTGCTAAAAGTAAAGTAGCTAAATATGCACCTTTATCTTATTGGAGGCCCTTCCATCCCTTGGTTGTATGGGGCAGAAGTATGATTACATCCCATTTTAATGTGTTCCCACTTCACTTATTTCCAAAAATCTCTAAGAAAAGGGAGGACACCTGTAGCACACCACTAACTCTGGCAGACTCAAGTTTAGTGAAAGGTATAGCTGGAAGTAAAGGCCATAATTCATACAATGTATCTTGGGGTTAGGGATAATGTAGATGATTTGTTTTAGATTATTTGATCATTAAAAATGTATTTTTAATGCAGGTCAAGCAATATCACCAAATATCAATAGCATGACCATTTTACATACTGTTTTAATGAACAGATAATGAAAAGGTTGCTTTAGTAATATTATTTTTTACTTCCTTTTCTTAATCTAGATGTAGAATTAAAGCAGGAGACTGGATGTCAAATGGATGTTGGCCTTTTTTTTTGGTGACCACACATGAAGAAAGCTTTTGTTAAGATGTCTGATAATTTGGCCGTTCAATGAGTCCTTATTTGGGTTTGATTAAACATTTGAGTTCATGGGTTTATCACAGGTCTAACCTCAGCAGGCCAGCATATCCTCAGTGTACAAGCACACACTGGCATTCCTCAGGTCATACTCAGTCACGGGTTCCAGTAACAGCAGAACATGCTTGAAGTTTAGCACGATTTAAGCCCATAAAAAGAATAGTCTGACACAAAAGGCAACACTATTATATAATATAATAATCAGCTCGTACTTGACCAATTACTGTACTTTCAGACATAAATGCCCTAAAAAATTCAAGATATGCAATAATCCCCCCATGAGCCCTCTTAAATATGGTGATGGGGTATTGAGTTTTCGGCTAATACTGTAATGTAACAGTCATCTAGACCCCAGATATGCATGGAGAGACCTTGAGAAAGCTGTATTTGTTTTTTCATTTTTTATCATTAAATAATTCCAAAATGAGTCGGCAGAGTAAAGCAGAATTTTTTTTCCCACCATGTTTTAAATTGAAATTGTTGCCTGCTCCTCCACCCCTCCCTGGCACAGTTTACACTTGTTCTGTGGCTTTCAGTTTTATACATGGGCGCTTGGGTTCGCTCAGATGTGGTGGAGGAGGAAGAAAGATGGCGGTAGGGGGTAGGGGAGTGTGTGATGCACATGTATGTGATTTAACCACTATGGGGGTAAACAACATTAAACAGGAGGGCTGTGTCCTGCCCCTGCTGCAAAGGAAGCCTCAGCATTAGAAACAGCTGCAACCTGCTCGTGTTTTAACGTCTGCTCACTAGGCCCAGACTCATCCACCTGTAGAGGAATACTGTGGGGTATCAGGGTTGTTATTCACAGAACAGAGCCTTTTCTGTGTCAGTATTCATTGTGTGTGATTTCATGTTTGAGATGTAATGTTGGATATAAAAAGGTTTGTGTTAAACACATTAAGTAACTTTCCAGAATGTTAGGAATAAATAAAAGACACACTTTTGTCTTTGTCTTTCACCAAAACAACCTAACTGAATGTAGTTTTGTCTATTTGTCTGTTGTCAATGGGGAAAAATGCTTGGTATAATTTCCCCAAGGCCAAGGTGGCGTCTTTGGAATCCTTGTTTTATCTGACCATGAATCTAAAACCAAGAGACCACCAGAATTATACCTAGACTAGGTTTGAAATAATAAATGTAATATAACAATATTACAGTGTTTACAGTGTTCCTTCATCTACATTTACCATTTTTTTTATTTAATTTGGCAGACAGAGGTTATGTAGTAGAGGACTGTGGTATATTTCATTTTTATGAATGTGTGTGTGTGTGTGTACACCAGCCTCCTGATACATCCCTACCTGCCTTTCTTTCCTGCAGAGCCTCCTTAACTTCATCTCTACTCATTCCACATTTATGTATTGAAGGGTTTCACTTTTTTGTCCTCCTGCTACCCTATGTGTGCTGATAAAGCTTTCTCTTTGCCAGTTGTCCCAGTCCGTATGCCCGCCTGCCATCTGTGTTTGTCTCTCAGGAGTCTTTTCATAACTATCTTCTGGCAAGGAGGTGCATGTAACATTACATACGGCATGGTGATGTGAAAATGAAAAGAGGAGTCAAAGCCTGAGCGAACAAAATAATAACCTGACGTCCCTCTTCGTGTGCCATGATGAGATCTCACCAAATAGGCAGCAGAGTGAAGCATTCTTAGAATTCCTCATAAAAATTTGTTTAAGGCTCACGGCTAAACGTGTACCCGGCTCGACTTCTCCCCACCTAAACATGGAGTTCTGGTGAGCTTCTGAGGGAGGCAGTGGTGCGAGAGGAGATTAAGAGTATGACTTAACATGGCAAGACGTGATGCGGCGATAGAAGACCTGGTTGAACCTTTTATGAGTTTGATATTGGATTGTGCCTCGGACCAACAGTGTACAGATCTTTAGTCTGCATCCAAATGTACAGATGCAATCGACTGTTGACTAATACTATGATTCATTTTCTGATCGATTAGGTAATCAATAGACTAATTGCTTCAGCACTAGAATGCTTTTACTTTTCCCTCGTAGCTAGCTCACCTGAAGACAGTAAGAAGTTTCATTATAAGGAATTGCAAGGACCCTGACTAATTCTCACTTTAAAACCGTGTTCACAGTTGCATTATGCTTACAGAACGTGGAAGAGGAGAGTTGGAGTGGAAGTTGGAATCATGGATGAAATGGAAAAGAACTGAATATGGCGCCACCGCTGATCCTTGCGTCCATTTTTTTTTACTGTGGCCACTTGTGGTATTGCAGAGAGATAAAACGAGACGTGTGTAAAACTGTTGACAGGACACCTCCAACTGCAAACATGGTCGACTATGACTCTTTCTGTTATGGATCTTTGATCCTCTGAGGTTTTATATTTGTAAAACTTTCCTCGAGCTGAGAAAAACAACGTCATCACGATGTAAAGTCTATAAACCAAGGGGGAACTCACGGATGGGGCCAGTGGGAGGACTCTCTACTGCGTGTATTCAGTGAGCTGCAGATCTCAGAAGCTAGAAATGTTTTCGCTGTATGCACTGGGTGAGCAATTCTCATTGGAATGAATAGGCGCCATCTTCAACATCCATGGTTGAAATACTTAATACATCTTGCGTGTTCAAATGTGCATCATTTCGAACTTGCGCTCGCCACTCTGGCTTATTTATGGGTGCCTAATGGGTCTTTGCTCCAAGCAATGTGTCTCTGTGGTGAGCAAGCGAGCGGAGCGCTGTGCAGATGGGATGCTCTCCACTGTCTCTTTAGTGTGCAAGCTCATTGTCTGCTGTCACGTGTGTTTGTGTATAGTGTGCTTGTGTTTGCTTTTTGGGATAATCAGCAGTGCTGAGTTTAGAATTCTAATTCATCAGAGAAAGAAAGAGGGAGAGTCAGCAAGATATGAGATAAGTGGGAGAGAAGATGAAGCTTCAGCAGATAATCAAGTGATTTTACAACAAGATAAGACGAGATGGACAAGTAGTAAGAAGAGGCCTAAGAGTTTAAGGGGCTGAGGAGATGGTTGAGTCTCAAGCCTTGAGTGTATTTGAGGTTATGGCTCAGTCAGGGATATCACTGTTTATCACTTCAAATTTGAATAAAAGAGAAGTAATGTAACCCACGTAGCTATGTTTATTTGTGGTGGCTCTGCTACCCCTTTTGCATGACAAGATAAAAGTTGACTTGTCAGATTTGTTGTAATGGTATTGTTACTGTAAGAAAGTTGCATTTTACAAAGTTGGCTTACAACAGCCTTACCTTAGAGGACCGTAGTTCAGAGGACATGACTGTGGATTTTACAAGCGCTCCTAACTGGAATACAGGCGCATCTCAATTAATTAGAATATCGTGGAAAAGTGCTGAGTAATTCAAGTCATAAAGTGAAACTCATATATCATATAGATTCATTACACATGGTGGAATATTTCAAGCCTTTATTTCCTTGATAATTATGGCTTGCAGCTAATGAAATCCCCAATTCGAGATGTGCCTGTAGAAGACCCGACCTCTTGTTCTCATACATTGAATTAATTCTGACAGAATCATCATCGACACTCTAGTTGAGGTTTGTGTGTTAATGCAAAAAAAACATCATCAATTTGGTTAATTAGCAAATGTAATCTCTTTGACACATTTTGAGTTTTAGTTCTTTGAATGTTAGTGTTCAAGTTGAGTTTTAGCTATTTTACCTGCAATAACTGATTTTGTGGCCACTTGGGGCAACCAGCTGTAGATCCGCCTTCTAACTTGTTAGTAAACTGTTTCTTATTTACACATCCAGTCAGATGTCCACCCGATGAATCTACGTCTCACTTTGGTCAAGATATTCTTCCTCTTTGGTAAACACTCCATAAAAGCTGGAGGCTCCCTCTGCAGCATGCTGCTTGTTAACCCTGAGGGAGCCATTAGCTTGAGGCCCGCTGGCAGAGGCCACAGTCAGAGCTGAGAGCACGTCTCAGCCTGTGCCCAGCACAGCACAGACACTCTTTTTCTTCTCATTTAACATTTTCTTTTCTTTTTCTTATTTATTGTAGATATTATTTAGATTTTTCTTATTTAACATATTATATCTTATCATATAACGTTTAATTTTAACCACATTTTAACTTTTGTGTGGCTGAGAAACAATTCAAAAAGATCTGCAAAGGAGAAGTTTATCCCCACCAATCAGGACAGTGATAGCACCAAAACTGATGAATATGTCAATCAGGACTGCAGTTGTGTTTCAGATGTTATGTGTCTAGTTTTCTTTATGGATATGCCATGTTTTTTAGTAATCAGTTCACACTGACATAAAAATAACATTCATTTTGTAAAAAATATTAAATGATAGGTTAATTAGGTTTCATATATAATCAAGCAAGCTAATGATGACCCCTATGAAGCTGATCTCCTAACTTTTCATATAGCGCCATCATCAGATGCTATTTTATTTTTTATTAATACCTCAAAAACTGACATTCCTATCAGATGCACTTTAATTTGTTTAGTGCTTATTATCAAATGTTAGCATGCTACCACTGTAAATTAAGATGATGTAAATGGTGAACATTACACCTGCTAAACATCCACATGTTAACATTACCATTGTGAGCATGTTAGCATGTTGATGTTAGCATTTAGCTCAAAACACAGCTGTGCTCTGTCTCACAGAGCTGCTAGCGTGGCTGTAGACTCTTGTTCTCATTTACGTTTTTACTTAGACTGAGCAAATTCATTGCAGACAGGTTGACCCTTCCCTTCCCAGTGGGGAAGCCATGGGCTCTGTGGTATGCACCAATTACAGTGTTTTTCCGTCTTCCCCACGAGCACCCCTGACCTGTGAGTGTAGCTGTAGCCAAGTGGATGACTCAAGGTGGCTTATTTCCGTCGGCCTCGGCTGTTTTACCATTTCTTTCATAGTGACAAATTGTTGTTTGAAGTTGGCCTTAAAGTTCAGTTACTAAGTGACTTCATTTTCTAGCAGCAGCCCGTCTCTATTACTGATGATTTAGTAATGATATTGTGTGTGGCTCGGACAAATAGGCAGAGGTGACATTACAATGCATTGAACAGGTTATTTGATCTTGCTGGAACGATTTTGCTATGCCCTGGAACTGGAGACTTTCTGCAACAAGCTCTTTCACCCCACCCCCTGCTCCCCACCCCCAGCTCATTGTGCTTCCCTTCCCTGCTCTTACTTCTTACTTTCTCCTTCCTGCACGTGTATTTTCTCATTACAGACAGATAAATATTGGTGCGCTCAGGGTCTCTGTTATGATATCTTTATCGTGTGTGTACATGTAGAACATGTAGACATAAACACTGCCTTTTATCATACCCTCAATGCAGCGTTGGCCAACTAGTCAAGTAGATTTTAGAGCTTTATTTGACAATGGTGATTTGTTATTGTAGAGTGGAGCGCAGCGAGCTTACCCACGATCGTCTCATTAGCTTCATTTTTTTCCTGTCTTTTTGGTCATTATTCATTTCTTTCTGATCTCCCCCCAACAACACACCCCACCCTCTTCCCTCTGTTTACCTTTCCTTGTAGAAATCTCTTTAACCAGAGTTCTCTTTTTTCATTTTATGACATGGCTTCTCTGTCTCTCTTACTGTGTGAGTGTTTCTTTCGCTCATAGTCACTCTCGTCCCTCTTTTTTACTCCGTCCTTACATAAACACAGGCAGTGACTATAGTCTTTGTGTCTACAATATGTTTTTAAACCTTCACCAAAGCAGGTGTGTTAATGGATGTGTAGCTGGCTGGGTGGCTGGTTTGGTGTTTTTTTTTGGTGTTAGTGATGTAGAGAGATGTCAAATTGACTTGTGTGTTCTGTTTCAGATGACAAGCCCGTCCAGGAGGAGGACTGGGTGGTGTGCCAGCACCCTGAGTGTCCTGAGCACCGCAGGGCCTCTAAGGTAAGATCCCTAAACCTGCCAGGCCAACTAAAAGAAGTGTGCAGGGAGTGTCTTCTTGTCCTGGAAGAGTGTCTTGAATCATATTTTCTTAACCCCAGATAAGAAATAGTTAGACATTTTTGGGATAATACGCTTATGTCTTGCAAAGAGTTAGATGAGAAGATCAATACCACTCTCATATCCATACGCTTAATATGAAGCTACAGCTAGCATCTGCTTAGCATACAGCCAGCCTGGCTTTGTTTTAAGGTAACAAACATACCAACACCTCTAAAACTCACTCATTAAGTTCTCATTAAGTTCTCATTAAGTTCTCACTCATTAAATTATTAATTAGGTCATCACGCATGCGCTTATAAGTGCGTGCTGCCCGATACGGTTGCTCCGCTCGTCTTACTTGCTCTTTTAAATCTTTTTGTTATTTAACTTTGTACTTATGGGTTTTTTGTTTGGTGTTGACTT
>JAVQJD010002130.1:0-50846 GCA_036023655.1 Nannoperca australis
AAACTATTTCATGCATATCTGTAGTCACAGGCCAATTTTCACCCTGCCAATATTATACTGATGACATTTATTCAGCGCTGCAGTGCATGACCCCTGACCTCCCACTACATTTCCACAGCACACTCTACTGTCCTTGCTGTCTCTCTTCACAGAAGTCATCAGAAAACGGTAATAAAATACCACAACTGAGAGCGGGCTATGAGTGGACTGCTGAGAGGCCAACTAATCTATCTTTATTCTGTATCTGCTAGCTGCTACTCAAACTCTCTCTCTCTCTCTTTCTTTCTCTCTCTCTCTCTTTTCCTCTTTAACAAACACCTCTCAGTGATGTCAACGTTGTTCCATCTTCCTTTAAGGGATTGTGAGAAGGGACAGCTCCACCTGTTAAAAGCTGAAAAAAAAAAGATTCCTTGTAAGCATTTCCAGCTCTGACCTTCAGTCAGCTCTGAGCCCAACAGCCAGGCAGCAAGGTCAATCCTCTAAAGCCTCCTTCATGTAAATAATCTTTTCAAATGTTGCTGGTAAATCTCAAAAATTGACTAAACGCTAAGCACAACAGGAAAACTAATTTCATACCTCACAGATATTTTCCACTTGAAACTGGCAAGAAATCTGTATCCTGAATTAATCACCACTGAGTCTTTTGTAACTGAAGCATGACAGCAGGACCTCCAAAGACTCAGGAATGTAAACATGTTTAAAGAAATCCATCTAGATAGTTCCACCATGCACCATGTGTGGTGCTGCATGCTAATGTGAGACAGATCTCCTTTTTGTTCTTGAAACCCACGGTGGGTATTTTTAAACCATGGAAATCATTTGCCAGGAGAGAGGAGATAGTTTCATATTTCTATAAGCTATACCGAGGCCAAGTGACACATGAATATTTTAAGCAGCTTTGTGCCTATTTAAATGTGTTTGGTGTGAACGCGCTGGCAGTGGGCCAGGGCACAGGGTGTTATCCGTAATTCCTGCAATCCCAAACTAAACTCCGGCACGCTGATAATTCAGGCTGGCGGAAAGCAAAAGCAAATAAAGTCAATTAACTACAAACTCCCCTTGAATTTGTTCCCTCTCCCCTTGCTTGCCTTGTAATTTTGCCACCATAACACATTTGAGAGCATGAAAAGAGTGTTAAATATTAGAAATGCAATAAAGGACCTTTATCATGGCACAGCATTGTGGAAGTAGTTAGATAAACATAGCTTTCGCCAGAGGGGATTATGTCTTTTGCCAGAGGACTGAAAAAAAAAAAAGACTTGATTTCCTTTCCAAAATGAAAAACAATGTTGTGTTTTAATCATAAATATTCCCAGACATGTCTGTACTGGGAACATCTAACCATAAGTAGACAACAAACAAACAAAATGAGCATCTCTCAGTCAACAATGCTTTCGGCAGCAGTTTGACAGCCCAGGGACACACTGCGTCTGCCAACGCTGTTTGAAGATGGTGGTGATAATGTTATCACTCAACCTCACGGCCGCAGACCGGCTACGGTCATCTTAATTAAACCACTGCCTCGATTTCATTGTTGATTTTTTCTTGTGTTTAGCTTCTTCCATGTCTGTAAGTTAAACTCAACTAGCTCTGATGGAATGGCAGATGTGATGACTCATTGTTTGCAAGACTGAACGTTTGTTACTGGGACAGCCCGATAAGATAATGTACTTATAGCGCTATTTACATGGAGGAATGTAAAGTGAGCTCCTACCAGTTGGATGGCACATAGTGCTGTAGACTTTAATGCAACTCTGAATTTTCACCTCACTGAATTCTAACAGGTCACCTATGACAACTGAGGAACTCGAGCTTTAACAGTAGCATCAACAAAGTAATGTCAGCCAACCATAATGCAGCTTGGAAATCCAATACCAAGTTCAGTTTTTGGACATTTTACATCTTTTTCTTTTGCCTAGATTGTATGGAATGGATGGAGAAAAAAAATGTAAATTTGATCTTGGTCCCTGAGACTCTTAGCAGTATCGGTAGCTACAAAGTCTTATTCAGTGCTCCCAAAAGGCAAGTGTGAACTAGATATAACAAGAGAATCTTCTTTCAGGCGTGTTTTATTACACCTTGTAAAGGCTGCACCGGGCCCATTTCAGTATCAAAGTAAGTGAATTACCTGTAAGATTCATAAATGAGGAACACTGAACACAATAATTCAATTCTGTGTGGAAATTAACTCAGCATATTTGCCTGCAGCTGGTGGCCAGAACACTTGTTTTTTTGTTTTTTTCCCCCCCGACACTTGTCGCTCTACATGGTGAGACGAATGCATGAATACAAAGGGCTGAAAATGCTTTGGTGTTATAGTGTGTGTGTGTGTGTGTGTGTGTGTATATAAAGGTCTCAGCCTGACAGGAGAACAGTGGTTGTACAATGTGAGCCGCCTGTCTGGGCAGAATGAAACTTGGGGCAGGAAGGGAACAGACAGACTCAGGGGAGCTGACCTCCTCATTTAGCCAGCCTCCTGCAGGAGCAGCTGGGATTATCTGCTGAGCAAGCACATCCTGCAGGACAGGAAACGCTCAGGAAGGACCAGGACCAGCGGGCTGTATTGTCTCTCAAAGCATTTTTGCATTTCTCCATTCTCTCATAGCACATGCGCTTACACACACTGACATACATTTTCTTTTTTGATAAAAATAAAAAATCACCCACACGCACACACACAAGTCCATCGTCATCTATCTTTCTCTTCTGGAAACTCAGCTCCTTTACAATCAAAGGGAGACAGATAAGCATGTCATCTTTACTAAAGAGAATGAATTACACTACAGGAAATGGAGCCATCTTGCATGTTAAGTGGATGCTACTTGACTGACAGATCTAATGCCGTACAAAAACCAAAGCTTGTGCAGAATGTCTCTGTAGTCTCTCAGAGACCACGAGCATTGTGCTTGGTGTTCAGCAACAGGGCGCAGGCCGTGTTGCTGGGGCCGCTGTCCGTGGTCCTGGACAGCGGCTTGTTTGGACGCGTGTTCAGGGCCACGGACGGAGCCCCTCACTGCAAAATCCAGCACGAGCCTTATCTCGGAGCAAAAGATCTCAGTGACAAGAATCACCTCTTATCTCGCATACTGATGCCTTCCAGATCCCGCGTGTCAGCATAAGCGACATATTGGGTAAGATGAGGTCCAGCCAACCGGTGACTCCAAATCTAACCTTATACTGTTTGACCAGTACGTACAAATGTAAATACGCGTTAACCTACCGGGGTATCAGTTGCCAGAAATCCCCCCCCAGTAAAAATACTGCTACTTCACAAATATCTTATCAGTTCTTGCCCCCGCTATTTCTCCCAGGAATTTAGTCGTTATTTGCCAGCTTGGGAACTTTTCGTGTCAGATGCTGTTATACGGGGACGTTGCCGTCCTCCGAGGATTACTGAATAGACGTCTGTCAGACGACGTGTGAGACGGGAAATCGCTCGTGGGGCTGAGGATTCAGCAGGAAGACAAGCACATCCCGTTGCCATAGCGGCGGCTCCTGCGGACGCGGCCTGACTCTTAAACAGGACCCGCGGGGGAATTTGGGATTGTAAGGACGTGTTGTCAACACTTGACGACATCCGCTGTCGGGGTAGAGGGGTGGGGGTGGGCGGGGGTTCTCCCCTGTCACTCCGAGATGTTTTTGTTGTTGTTGTTGTGCATTCAACAGAGAGCGGAAAAACACAGCAGCCCTGAGATGGGTCTAATTAAGCGGCGGACGAAACCACGAGAGAGCGTGATTTTGTGATCTGTACAACGGGAATGCGGCCGTTAATTACCACAATTTTAAAGTTGTGAATCGGCAACACTGGACCGTGGTGGCAACTGTTGAGTTAATAATCAACGTGAATTAGCTCGTGCTTCTGTCGGGCCACACAGCCTGGTTCTTCAAGAGAAGTGGCTAATGAGCCACACTTACGAAGGTCTGCTGTGAGTGTGAGAGATGATTCATGCGGTTTTTGGTTCGTGCGGCTTCCAATGTGACTCAGCCGGTCGTCGCCGAGGACCGGAACTGTGAATTTAGATCGATGCGAACAACGGTATAAATGTGCAAAACCACGGGGACTCCGGTAGGACAGAGGCTCAGCGGGACGGGGGGATGAAAAGTAGTGCCCGGCGTATTGATTGATTGGTCCCCGTGGCAGATCAGAGGGGATCGATCCGCGCTCCGGGTGTAACGTGTAGACTGTGTGTGTACGTGTTACCGCGGAGGACGCGTTGGGGTGTCAGCAGTTTAAAGGGACGTGGAGAATCGGACACCAAGTGAGGAGATGTGGGTGGTGATCTCTTTCTACAGTGATTCTCTTTCTACAGTTTCACCGGCTGCTTTTTTTTGGAAGTCGCTTTGGATAAAAGCGTCTGCTAAATGCCTAAATGTAATGTAATGCTCCTGCCCGTGAACTGTTGCACGGGAGCAGGTTAGCCCACTCCTTCTGTCACGGGTTAGCTACAGTTCTACCCCCCCCCCCCCTTCAAAGTTACTGTAACACTGATTTCACGGTTCGTGCATGGGAAAACACCGCTCACCCTCGATGGTGTTATGCAGTCAGTTAAAAGCCTCGAAAATAGTCCCACGGAAGATCATGAGATTATAAACGCACAACTAAAACTATTCACCATCCAGTGTTATTCTTTGTGCGGCTCTCCTTGTTATACGCCAACTCTACGCTCAAATATAAGAGTGAGGCAAAAATGGCTCGATACATCTGCTTTTGCATCCCGCGAATGTCATTTCAATGTGGACAATCACGCAGGCGGCTCGCGCGACCGGACGTCGTTACGGACGGTATCGCAGCATCGCAAGCAAACAGTTTGTTCTTACCAAATCTTAAAACGTGCGGCATCCCGCGAGAGTAACCAAGAAACAGCAGCAGAAGCGGGATCAGCCTGAGGTTGGACCTGAAAACGAGACTGGTTATCATCAGATGATGGGAGGTAATCTTCATGTTGTTTTAAAAAAAAATGCCCCAGTGGTTTAATCCACCCGGTGCGCGGGTTCGATTCCCCCGTAATTCGTCTACGGTCGTTGGGCAAGGCAGGGTGACGGGCGGCCCTGGATGCGCAAGATCACGGCATGGTCACTTGCGCTTTTCCTAAATCCATTTGCAGTCCCGGCATGATTCCTTCCCCTTCTCGTCCTTCACTGCGCCAAGAAACAACAATCCTCCGGGTCGAGGGGCGGCGGGACATCCATGTCGAAGGGAACGGGGTCCAGTGGGGAGGGGGGGAGCCCGAGCATGGGCTATAGGTGAGGTACCGGAGAGGGTTGGAGGGGCTGGAGAGCGCCAAGCAGACACAGCAGCGATATGCAGCCCCCTATGAGCCGCTCTGGGTTGCTTGCGCTCCCATTATACTGCACTGCTGCACAGGCTCTGACGTCGAGCCAAGGTTAGTGTTGTGAACGCGCACCAGAAAGAGACAGAGAGAGAGGGGGGTGAGTGAGAGAGAAGAGAGATGGATTTACAGATAGAAAGAAATGAAAACAGAGGGAGGGTGGTAATGTAGAGAGAGGTGGACGGGAGGTGGGGGGGGGCTTTATTTCACGCCACCTTTCTAGGCGGTGATTTCCCCGTTTTCGCCCCAACTTGTCCCCAAGTTCGTGCGCGCGTTTGAAGACGTGCGATCTGTCAGGCTACTTGCGAGCCGTCCGAATGACCACCAGATACGACGCTGTCCCATCCGCAAAAACATGCCCCTATGACGGGCAATTCTATATGGTGATTTAAAAATAAATAAATCAAAGTTATCGTGCCATTGATCACGTGCGATCGTCTTGTAATGACGTGGCACGCGATAAGGGACAGCTGCAACTTCTACTGCACTATTTGTTGTGTTTGTTTCGCGCGCTTGTGAGCGCGGGGGTTCGTTCAGCACCACGGACAGAGACGCAGCAAACCTGCTTCTTGGCCGCAGAAAGCAACGGGTGTCTGCTGGGAGGAACCCCGTATCTGGCACATGAAGAAGTAACTCTGTCCACACTGCACTGCAAACAATCACATGGCCAACCTCTGCACACATGCGATATAATTCCTGCAGGGGCACGTGTGTAGGCCCACTTTTGGTGTCGCCATTCACAACTTCCATTTCTGAACCTCTTTTACCGGATGTCAAGCAACAACCTTTAAACAATTTCCACCGTCATTCCAGAAATGTGGGAGGTGTGGGATGAAAGGAATTAAAATTGGCAGAACAGCAAATCCGTAATATCGACAGAAGCTGCTGAAAGGCACGAATATTTAACCTATGCAAATATCTCCACTTTAGACTTCCAGCAACAGACTGTTCTGGAGTGTGAGCCATCCTCCGATGTGAAGGTGTGTGTGTGTGTGTGTGTGTGTGTGTGGCATTCACACAAATGCTTCACTGCTGGTTACATTTCACGGGGAAAGACAGGCAACATCCCCCGAGATTGTAAGTAAAGCTATCACCTGTCTATCTGATTAGCGCGTTCAAATGCGGGTGTGTGTATAGGATGCGCTGCACCGAGAAGATGGATATCTGCAGCTCCTGCGTTGGGCCTACACGCTATTGATTTAACACTACATGCACCTTATCACCGTCCAATGAGCAGCTCTTCATGGGACACTGCATCAGCTGGAGCCATAGGTACAGTGGTGCGCCCTCGCCCCGAGAGGGTGGAGGGCTATTTAATCCCAACGGAGATGTGAAAGGAGCTCTTTGATCGGCGCCACCAGAGCCCAAAGACTGAATGAACACCGTCATTGTGTGACTCAAGTGTGAATGGCTGCCCTGTGTGTGTATGAGTGTGTGTGGTGTAAAATTACTCCAAAATGAAGGCACTACAATATCCCTGTAAGGCCTTACAGTGTATTTAAAATAGATCTTTCAGGTGACCTTGGCGTACTTTTGAGTGTATCCATCTCCTCTGATGTCAGCAAGATATTTTTGAAGTATTACATTGCTGTTAATTATGTGTTGTGTGTTTATTAGACTGCAGAATGGGGAAATTGTAAGTAAAGGCGTGGATAAGCAACAGATACTGACACCTACTCTCTCTTCTGTTGGAGTGCTACTCCATTACCGGATCTGTAAAATCCACATCCACATATAAAAGCAAATGCATTTAATAGTGAAGAGGGCGCTTGCAGCAGCTAAAGGAAACACGAAGTAATTACACGGGATCAAGTAGGTGGTGTGAACATTGACATTGAACGTGTGTCAGTTTGCGTGGGTCTGCACACCAGCAATCTGCAGTGTGAGAATATCAAAGAGAATGGCACTCATCATGCTACCATCTGGACCATTAGCATAATTATGGAGAAATTCAGGGTTTCCGTATAAGTCAGCAGAGCTTCACACAGCATGAAAGGAATGCTTATTGAGCTCAGGGAGAAGACGTCAACTGACAGGCACGTTGGTTTCCTCTTACAGTCACAGCGCCCTCTGGCTCCATGCTAATGTACTGCAGTGAGAAAAAAGTCCTCAAGTACCCCTACACTCAATGCACCCAAAATTTCATTTGCAAAATAGAATTAAAGCTGCCACAAATGATTCTGACTTAATCGTGTAATATAAATCTAAATAGCACTGTATGTCTGTTCCTGAGCATCGGGAATTTAATGAGAAAAAAATTTGTTATGCCCCCCCTGGAAGTCTCCCCAGTTCACATTTTGTTGATATTTTGATTATCTATTAGGATCGTAGTTTAACAAACTTTTCACTCCCACTTAACACAGTCAAGACATGACAACTGTGCATGTAAACAATTTATAAAAGAGAAGGTGATGGGAATGGAGAACTATCTCATTATGATGTTATAATGACTCCTGCTCCTTCAGCTCGTTGTGACTAATACGAAAATACCATTTGGGAGATGTACTCTTTTTTTTCTTTTCATCCATGATCAAAAAGAAAAACGTGTCGTTTTTGAAGGAGACCACAAATTAGATTACTTTATATGTACACACCCACTCGCTTGTAACCCGGGGAGGCTTCCACATGAGCTGGCTGGTGGGTTTATTGAGACGCCATTCATTCACTGGGTAATGCAAAGGGGACTTTATGCAAAGGAGAGATAACCACTGCTAAAAGCTCTCTGTCATTCTCTCTCTCGCTGTGTTTTCTCTCTCTCTCTCTCTCTCTCGCTCACTCTCTCGCACAGGCAGACTGGTGGAAAGATAGCAATGGCACAGGGAAGGAAACCATGGAAACGAGAAGCTGATGCACTTTGAATGGTAAGACCCTGAAAGAGAAGGCATTCATTCAGCTCAGTCGCCCTGTACTAAAGGCTCATCTCTACTGCATTATTCTGAATGCTACAAGTTTATTTTAACATGGTTGGCTCCAGAATGCCAACAATGGTCTCACTTCATCAGCCCATTATGTCAGGATGACTGTAGCTAAGGATTTCTTAACGTTTTGGCAACTTGAAGAAGGGCCTTACAAACACACACACACACACACACTTTCTCCTTTTGCACATACACATGTAAAACACATTAGCCTGTTCTTATGGAATATTATATCATTCGGAAAGGTGTACTTAAAAACAGGGGTCAGTGATTGTAACCATAGTTTTGCAAACTTGTGCAGTGACGTTTGAATCTGTACGCTTAGTTTTACAGACTTCCGCAAGGGAGGGAGGGCGTGACCTCCAGCTTCTGACCAATCAGTGTCTTTGGAATCCCTATGTGCAATACAGTTGGCTAGTCAACCTTGTCAGTCAACCAACACGCTCAGTCGACATAGAACTATGTAAAGAAATCCAACCCTAAAAGATGGACTCCGCTATGCCTCCATGTCCACCAGTAAGTCAACAAAATACATAAACTTTTGTCAAATGTAACATTTCATAACTTTTTTGAAAAGGTAAAAAAAAAAATGTTTAGGAATGTTTTTTTTATAATGGGAAAAGTCAGCTAGCTAAAAATGATGACTAAAAAGAATGACCAAACAGTTTATGTATTTTGTTGGCGTGCAACCATGCACGTAAGTATTTTTTGTGAAAATTAGTTTTCAAGCCTGTGTCTGACTGCGCAGACTTGCAAAACGTTGTTTGCAGACAGAATTTATACCACAGCCTACAAAACTAAGCTTACAGATGCAAACATAAATGTACAGGCCTACCAAACTAAGCTTACAGATTTGAAACCCCTGTTTTTAAGTACATGTTTTAGAATCATATAATATTCCATAGTTCCTTTTCCCAGCTACAGTAGGCCTAGTTTATAACAGCGTCCGTCCATGCAAATGCACCATACCATTCCTCACTTGAGCTTGTAATCATGGCAGTTTTGAGTTCAATATATTTACATTTCCCACTTGTGGCTTCGCTTCAGCAATGCCTTTGAACATAACAGCATGCCAAAGTCAGAACTGGCCTATATGTCTTGAGTGGTGTTGTCAATGAAATCCCTGGGACCTCAGTGGGAATATATTCTTTAGAGATGACAATTAGTCAAGTGAGACAGTAATTGGGACCTCTCTGCACACTGTCACTTCCAGTTAGTTCTGACGGATGCCCGCAAATCTCCCTCCTCCAGCAGTTGCAGTCAGGCAGACTTACTTCTGGGGCTGCACTCTGACTTTGTTGTGAAAGCCATCTGTAACTTCTCTCTACCATGGTAATACCTTAAAATGGCATGCACATTTGGTCAGTAGCTTGATGGTACATAATATCAAATTCTACCAGTTCTTTGATCAAGTAGCCTACAATCATGACTTTGACCAAATTACCATTGTCATCTGTGGTAGTACTACAGCGCATTATCATTACTGTAATGGGCAAATTACCAACCTACACTAGTTAAAAAGTCACATTTAGTATCTGTCGAGAGCCTGTCCAATCAGGCTACTTGTGGGCGTGACAACTGTAGCACCTCGCATGATTGCCCTGATAATTGTGACCCCCTCCGACTCCCTTGATACTTGTAACTTGTTATGATACCTTTCTCAAAGCAGACTTGGACATGTCACAGCAGGAGAAGCCCTTGTGTCATCAATAACATTAATAACAACTGCATTCCGTTTAGATTTAGCACTTCCAACCAGGGCTCTGGTACTGCACATGCTGGTTCACTGCCATGGCTTACTGGGAAACTTAATGGAGCCGAGCTGTCGTTAATGTTATTAGTTCCACCTGTGCTTTCCCTGCTATGACGAGTCACACTTTCTGATGTGGGGTCTATTCATACTGATTAAAGCCCCCCCCCCCCCCCTCGTACACCCACACAGGTGTTTCCACTTACTCTGTCTGATTACACCCGTGCCCATGGTGAAGGTGGGTGGAGCTATGCTGAAATTGCATAAGCTCGCCAAACAGGACATTATAAAGTTGCAACGTCTCCCACCAAAGCAGGTGTAACACGACTAATAGGGGTGTCGAGCACATTCTTTACTTGCACACATTTGAAAAGAGGGATAATCAGGCAAAATAAGTAAAAACACCTGCGTGGGTTCATGGTGCCTAGGGTTTGTGAGGCCTTTAAATTGGCTCCTATTCCAATTATACTTAATTGTTGTATCTTAAATATATTCCAGTCTCTGGATCCATCATTGTATATTAGTTAAAGATAGCATAACTATTTCAGATGAGAATGAAAAAAGCTACCAATAGCATTTAATAGTATTATTATATCATATCATATCATAAGCATAGTCCTGAAGGGCCCATATTAATTTGCCCAAAAGTTAAAAATAAAAGCAAACAGACTAAATATAATCCAACATTTACAAATGATGACCCTCAGTGCCATTATACCTTGCTTTAAATGCCACAATCTAACATTTTGGGTATATTCTTAAAAGATGGGTCCAAAACGTTTTTAGCTGTAGTCAGTTTGGATTCACAACATTTTTGTTGGAGAGACAAGCTGACTCAGTTTCCTGGTGTTAAAAAGTCAAAATGTCCGTAGAAACTACTCAAACTATTGTCTATCTTGATGCTCAATATGTTCCGAGCACTTATTTATTATAAATAAAAAATGTATTTATGGTTCACAGTATAGTTATGCCAATATCAACAGCATTATTTATAAGAGAAATAAAAGATGCTGAGATTTTGTAATAAAACCCCCTAAACATCACAAATAAGTCTAAATAAATAAATAAATATGTTTAATTTATTTAGCTTGAGTTGTTTATGCCTTTGTTCTTGTCAGGAAAATAAATGCTTTCTGTGCTTTGTGGTTTCAGATCTTGGGGAAAAGTCATACATATTCACAGGCAGACCCACACACACACACATGCATACACAGCAGAGAGCCTGGCTGATTGGATGGTTGACGGCTGGAGTTGTTATTATGGAGCATCCAGCAGAGTCTGGTTTGCAGGATAAGGACGTCCTTACAGGGCATTTCTCAGTGTGAACGATGAGGAAACAGCCCCCTGTGTGTGTGTGTGTGTGTGTGTGTGTGTGTGTGTGTGTGTGTGTGTGTGTGTGTGTGTGTAAGAGAGAGAGAGCGACTGATAGAGACCCAGAAAGAAAGTTTGAACAAGAGGAATACACAGAACGTGGACAGATGCATCTGTCTGCCTACATATTTGGCCATCAAATAGAAATCTTGGCAATGCTTGCAAAAAGTGACTTTCCCCATTGGACTAGTCGATGCCAAGGGCTTGCCGGCAGAGAAAGAAACTGGAGAATAACAGATGAATTCACAAGGCTTTACATTCTGATACAGGAAAACCTCCAATAAACTTTTCTTTCCGCAAAGACACCTCCGTCTTTGGTGTCCAAAAGCAAGAGTAAGAAGAGGGCCTTTCAAAGCCAGACATGGATGTGTAAATAAAGAACGGTCACACATTGTTGATTTGTGTACATCTGGGGCTTTGTTAATGGGCTCTCTTGGTGCCTATTAGTAACTCATTAGGGCCTGATCTAATTCTCACCATTTTACAGACCATTGACCAACAAATGCCACCAAACACAAGGACACATCAACAACCAATATAAATATAGACCTGTGTCAACACATAGGAAATGATGCAGAAAAACACCGGGAAGGTTTTCAGGCATGTCAGAGTCCCAAAGATAGGGAAGGTTTGATAATGCTTGATTAGAAATCTGCTTCACATAGGCTACAGTTACATACCTGAAGATCTAAAGTCTTCTTCTCAGGGGTTATGGCAGGCAAACATCCCTGACTTTTTGGGCTTTCTGGCTTTCATCTCAGTAATGCAATCCACTCTGTTTCCACAAAAATCCAGGGATCAACTGTTGCAGCAGGGGATGAGAGGGCCCAGCAGTCGCCTCAGACATCCAGGATCAGAAACTCCAAACAGGGATAACACCCTCTCAGCATTCAATGTTTTCAATCAAAGGATCAGCTACTGTGACTGGAAACAAAATGTCCCAGACAACAATCACGCAGGAGTTGCCGGCAGGCAAAAGCTGGCACGACTAATATGGCTTGTCAGAGTGAAAATAGCCTGGTATTGTTCTCACCTTCCGGAAAGGTACAGGCATAACACTTTTGTCTTGTTCATCTCTCAGGAGTCATGCTCTAATAGCTTTTCAGGCTCATATTGCTTTGGTAAGAGGGATTTAAAGTTGCTGTTTCACTACCCAGAGAGTGTAGTGATGGAGGTTGAGCTATTCATTAACACATAATTCAGCATGAATCAAATTTATACCATCATAAATGTGATAAATACGTGTCTTTAGAATAAATAGCATTTGACGCATGGATTTGAGAATTATGAAATTGCCTGGTTGCGGATTTATTAAAAATAACTCAAGGTACATGGACTGTGCCTTCTACAGCTCAAGTGTTTCATGGGTTGCCAAGACTGCAGTATTACAAAAATATATTGGACAGATAAACAGAAATGCGAAATAGTGTGACAAATGTGTCAAGCACCGCTTGTTCTGTGGTTGCAAAGAACTGTGAGAGATTTAAGGACATGTGAGATGTGTTCAATTGCAATATATTTAGTTACTTTCAATCCCAAACACTTACTTAGTGACAAAAAGACAGACATCTTTTTTTGCTCATGCCAACAATTAAATGCATTGCATAAGAAATAAATGGTTGCATAAACTTTCAGTAGGGAATTCTAAACAACCCACTCACAATTATATGCAGACACCTTTCTGCTTTTTTCTGACTGACAAAATGACATTTCAATGTATTCAAGGCTCAAGTCTTCTGAATTACTTTCAGTGGTTTCTTTTCCTTGCACAAATCCTTGGAGTGGTTTTAATAGACGAATACTTGTTACAAAGGTCCTCAGCATCTACAGTAAGCCCTGTACAAAATCCACCCTGCAGGAAAATGTTGCCACCTAAGCCCCTGTAAAACCAAGGGAAAAATCTGGATGTGGACCAGCAGATAGAGCGTCAGCGTGGAAATATAAAGAAGAGTTTGATCTCATTTATGCCCTCACTGTTCTGGAGGTGATGAAATGAGGCCGATCTTGAGCTAGTCGAGGTCACTCCTCTCCTCTCCTCTGTCCTCTCCTCTCCTCCTTTCCCTCCCCCTATTAATCACGTTCGTACACATGAAAATGAGCTTAACCCTTTTTTCCTGTGCGGTGCTCTATTTCCACTCAAGGACGCCTTGCAGAAGCAGGTATAAGTCGGATCTCCCTGCGCATTTTTCCTCCTACATTTCCAACTAATGGACACCCTTCAGTCTTGATCCAGCTTGACTTAGCGATGAAAACATGCTGGCTGGGGCTTTATCCTCTCTTGTTAAGGCTGTCACTCTTCCTCATGTAGCCTCATAACAATTAACACTTCCATAAGCCCTTTTGTCAAATGCTTAATAGAAAAAAATGGAATTGAAGCACTTATCCTCACCCCCTTGAGTCCAACATAATTTCACTGACAACTAAACTATGTGAAAGTAGGTTGGTGTGTAATATGCTATATGTCCTTACGAAGAAGTGAAGGGTGGGGAGAAATTACCAGAAGAAAGCGAGAAAGACGCTATATAGAAAGAGAAGTAGGTAGAGGATGAGGACGGAAGAGAGAGGAAGGGAAAAAGAAAATTAGCTTGGTTCCCTTTGTGGCACAGTGCTTCACTACTTAATCATCCCCAGGTCTATAAATAGGCCGTCACAGCCATGAAATATTGGGAGATTAATGAAAGAGAATGGAACACCATAATGCTCGGAAGCTTCAACACTTCTGTTGCACTTCACTACAGCAGATTTCATTTTACTTCACCACCAATGGCAGAATTCCACCTCTTCAGTTTTATCATAAAAGTTTACCAGATTGCATCCAGTTGACTCCCTCCCCCTTCCTCTTCTTTGTCTTTTTATATTTTGCCACAGTCTTACTGGAGGATGCGCATACGCAAAGCTAAATGGCACCAATATACATATATAAGGGTGGAAATACTGATGCAGTGCAAGCATGCAAGCAATGGCAAAACATCCAAAGAACACAAGGTTTTCCCACAGCAAGTGGGAAAGTTTTCTCCCCTCATTTCAAATTCTGTACAGTGCACTGCAGAGTTTCTTTTCACCACCTATCACAAGTGCTTATCTCCTGAGGAAATGTTGACGCTGTTGATGTAGCAGCATCTACCTGCTCCCCTCATTGTGTGTGTGTGTGTGTGTGTGTGTGTACATTCGGGGTTTTGCAGGAGTTTGCGTGGGTGTAGGCTCACATCAGCAGCATTTAACTTGGCAGAGGTGTGATGTAGGTCAGAGAGAAGGGAGTGTGGTTGTAAAGACACTAAACCTGCACTGAAAACACAAACTATTACTTCTATAAATAGACAGGAAGTCATAGGTTGACGAAGAAAGATCCATCCATCCATTTTCTGACGCTTATCCAGAGTTGGGTCGTAGGGGCAGAACATTAAGACAAACCAATAATCAGTTGAGCATGTTACAACTGAGCTTGTAATTGCATGCATGTATTTACACATGGAATTCAGATTCACTGGCTTATGCTTTCCCACATTGCTGTTGCTGCACTGCTATCCAGCACCTCCTACTGTCTGTATATCATATCAGTTTCCACCATCTGTTGAAAGCACATAAATCTGTATTACTCACATCACATCTGAACTGTATAAATGTAAGCCTGCAAGTTTATTAATAAGCTGGGTAGAGTTATGAGTGGAACTTAATGACAAAAAGGATTTGCCATTTATTAGTAGCTTTATTGCTGTTGACTGTTGATTTATTTCCTACAGTAGTCAGGCAGTATGATGATTTCATGATCACTAAAAAGAAAAGATAGACTGATAAAACACCTAATAAGCCGAAGACATTTTGGCACGTCACTGTAGGAAAAGCACAGGCGTAAATAATACAATTATAGCTGAATTCCATTTAGCTGCATAGGTGGCACACACGCTGGCTCCATGCCACACTGTTGTCATGGCTTACTGAGACACACAGAGCAATCGCCAATGTTACTAGTAACACCTTTGCTTTTCTTACAAGCTGTGAAAAAAGGCCTATTATACTTCTTTCATCAGATCAAGTAAAAACTAAAATATAAAAGAAAAGGAAAAGCAGCTAAAAATGTAAGCAAAAAGAATTGGAATGTCTTCTCTCGTTCGCAGTGTTTGTTGCAGAGTCGGGGCTAAATTACAGCATGCGGACCCAAACCGAACCTTGTAGTCACGGCACATGCCAGATCTCTGGTCCGTTTTCCTGCAAACAAATTCCTGAGATGGACTCTAGCTGCAAAATGATTTCGGTTAGTGAATCAGTACCTAATATTTAAATACATAAGATCATATTGAAAGCAGATAATCTCATTTAGTCTTTGATGTCATTTCGGGTTGTCAGGTGTAACTTCTTTATAAAATGTTAAATGTCTCAGATATCCATGAGAAATCAAAATAAATAACAATAAATTGGGTTATTCATGTTTCTTACTCTTCAGGACACAAAGACTAAAGCTGTTAGCACAAGAACAAAATAAGGCTCAGCTAAGTTTAAAACTTTAAGACATTATATTCCTATTAGCCAGTTTCCTCATGGGGCTCATTAAAATTTCATTTGACCTAATGTAAATGTGCATCTACGAAGCTTCCATTCACTGTTTAAGCAGTAGCTCCAGGCAGTACATCTTGATGATTTGGAAACTTTGGCAAAGTGGTTTTAATGATGAGAAGTATAAGAAGATTGATTGGTGAGTTGTTGCTGGTATTAAAAATATTACATGTAAACTTTTAAATGCTTCTCCTATAAGGCAACTTATTCATAGTAGGTCTCCCCTGTGGAGCTCTCCGGGGTCATTGTGTTAGTGGTAAAAGCCTCACTGTAAAGAGGATAATCTTAAATGTCTCCTGGGTTTTTTGCGTTCAGGTTGCAGATCACAGATAGTGGGATGACAGCTAAAATGAACACCGTAATCATTGCACATCCTGGACTGGTCCCTGTTTCTGTGGACGGATCCAAGAGATGTGTCTCTTCTGAAACAGAAAGAAAAAGGGGCACTTTCTGAAAAGAATCTTATAAATGCATCCACTTGAGTGTTTGCATTTTCAGCCATGCTGACTCTGGGGATGAGAAATGGTTTGCACACATTCACGGCCCCCTCAGGATGAAGCGTAATCACTTTGGTGATCCCATAACTTTTAATCTCATCTTAAATTTGACCAAATACCTGCAAGACTAATGACATTCCCATCATTCCCAGCTGTACTTTGGATTTAGTGCTAATAAGCAAATGTTAGAATGCTAACACACTAAACCAATCGTAAACACCACGCCTTCTTAATATCAGCACGTTACCATTATCATTTTGAGCATGTTAGCATGCCAAAATTAGCATTCAGCTCAAATCACTGCCTACATACAGGCTCCCAGAGTTAGCATTTCCATGTTTTGCTTTATTGGTGTGTAGTATAAACACAATTAATGAATGTGAATAAACTTTAAAAAACATTTTCAATATTAGACATACAATTGTGTGACAAATGCCAAATGACTGAACGCTCTCTAAATAGAAAACAATAGAAGTGGGAAGTGGAAACAGTTGAAATTAGTTTGGTCTCACCAGGTACAGATACTCGTACAGTACTTATAAATCACATCCCCTGCTGCAGCCACACTGAGCCCAGATAGTGTAGACCCCATTTGTGAATGTTAATAAGAGACTATATGAAATTAGTAAAAAAATATGTTCAGAAGAGATATTATGTTACCTTTCTATGTCAAAGCAAAAGAGAATCACTCCCAGGGAACCTCTGCACGGCTTAACCCTTGTGCTACCTTGCCGGGTCATATTGACCCAGTGGCCAATTGTCTTGACCCAGTGTCTTCTTCACAAGGTAGCACAAAAGTTAATGAGCATCTCTCGTCTCTCCACTTTGATACAGTGCTGGACGATGTTCAGATAATGACACAGGTAAACAGTCACACTCACTGGACGTTTGTGTCACAGACAACACCCAAAGAAATCAATTCCCCAGCCAAAAAAAGAAAAATAATAAAAAACTTATGTTGGAAAATCAATACTTCTAACGTTTGAAAGGGTTGAATGAGAAAATCGAAGGTTGGAGATGAGGTGTCACTTTAAACCTAAATTCCTTGCATATCCCTAACACATATATCACACAGACAATTGCAATTACAAGTGGATGCATGCATGTAGGTACACAATAAGTCCAAAGACATATGCTATTTCAAAATTCTCTGTTTTCAGAATTTCAGCTCCTTAAAGAATACCATAAGACTGAATGCTCAATAGCACCAGATTATATTTCCAAATCGTAAAAAAAACTTGTTGTGGAGGACCACATTCTTACAAAAGCTACTGCAAAGTATCTGTTAGCAAAATAGCTCAGATAGACAGATACATAGATCGATAGTGACTAAAACATGCAAAAGTCCATATTTTTCAGACTAAGCACACCTTTTGACTGCTTTACTGAAACTATGACGATAATGAACATTTACAACTGGAGCCGTTACCCTCTTGTCCTTTACAGAACAGTGGGTGAGAGCTGAAACTGCACAGCTGCAGCGAATGCCATAATCCAGACAGAAATTTGGCTGCCTCTAGCAGTTAAAGGCAGCTGTCATGCTATCTCTGCAATTATAAAAGGATGATTCAGGTGCAACTGGCTGATAGGAATTTATGCATAGCACCTGTACTCTCAGTTAGTAACAGCATTACAGTTATTTTAGACGCTGTTTAGGTGTTGTGGTTATATAAGGTGGATCATTTCTCTTGACGCCATGGTACATCAAGACTTACTCTATTTGAGTAAACTTGTTTTTGTAAATTTGTATTTCCCCAAAGTCGGTCTGGCTCTTTGGACAAAGAGACCGAACAGTTTGAGAAACAACAAAGTTGAGAGGGCGAACATATGAGCAAACTATGGCTTTGCAGACCCAGAGCAACATTAACAGTCATTCAGGGTCGTGTTTCTGGTCACCTGGTGATTGTTAATCTAATAGTCACTTTTCTTTTAGCTCTGCTTTGCTTTGCATCGACTCCTAAGTCAAATATATGTCTCTTTAGCAGCTAAATGCTCCACTATGTTCCCCAGTTAGTAACAGGTAGCTTATTCACTGCTTGCTGTGGCTGGAAAAGATGCTATGTGAGCAGTGAGAGTGAACCAATACAGTAAGTTTAAAGGCTAAGTTTAAAAAGAGAACTGTTGTATTCTATGAAAGAAATCTCAAAACAAACTAACTAGCTAATGCTTTTTCTGCAAGGGATTGTTTTTTTTCCTGAATAAGTTGAAGGTCTGTGACTATTTTATACCGTGACGAATGCAGCCAACCCCCTTATAAGTAAAACAGCTGAAAACATCATGGGTAATTTCTCTTGGAAATAAGCGGGAAAGATAACAAATAATAAATATTATTGTTAGGAAATTGTGCAGCACTTAAACTGCTCTAAAGATTTTAAGGCAACGGGATTTAAACTCCCATTTAAATAAGGCACACAACACTACACTACATTGACTTGTGTGCATTCTGTTGTTACACATATAAGACCAGAATATGGCTGTCCTTTTTCAGTGTCTATCCTCTGCAGTGGTTGTGTGCGCACTAATTAATTGCCCTTTGAGAAGAATAGCTACCTCCCTCTGTTCAATAGCAGCTGGGGATAGTCTCTGTCTATTCATTCATCAGCATTAAACTTTGTCATCTGAAGGGGCCAGCGTAATATTTTACACTAAATTGTGCTTTGGACTGGATGCCAAAGTACAAATGACAGCATGGTGTAGACTCATTTATCACCCCCCCCCCCCCTAACATACACACACCTCCCTCTATCTCTCTGCCCCTACACACCCCGCAGTCTCTCTCAGTTTCTCTCTCTCTTTCCCCGTCTCCATGGAAATCATTGGTGTCTCCATCCCCCTGTGGTGAAGGAGCTGACTGCAGACTTTCTGTTGACCACCGGCCCCATTTACACTGATGGAGCTCTGAGAAAACACATTTTTAGGTAGCATCTTAAATACACACATACACACACACACACACACACTTTCTAGTTCATCTATCATTGTGAGAGCTTTCCATTAACCCATTGACTGCATTCATCTCATAACATCAAAGTGGCATATACCTAATGCAAGTCACATTCATTATACAACACTGCCTCCTTAAATTATGTCCACATGCAACTAATCTGCATTAGCAGTTAATATTCATCTGTTACTCTCAGCACCAATCAATGTAGGAAGTACTGTGATGGTCATAAAGAGGTGTAGTCAGGATGTGGAGACCAATTAAAGGATGGGTGTATACTTTGTGCACAATCTTCATCTTAATCCTGATGACAGCGATAATTGTAAGTAATTTAGGCAAAAACTCAGCTTTTTTGTTATTTCTTTGTGTCTCTGTATTAGTGAATGTGTTATGTTACCCTCGCTCACTGTTACTCGGTCACCTGACACCTTTAGCTTCCAGGAAATGTTCTAATCTCACCTTACAAGCGTTGTCACAGCAGTCAGACAGTTAGAGAAATGTAATTTTTCAATTCAGCACGCACCACAAATGAAATTTCAACACTATTTACATTGGCTAGGAACTATAACCCAGATCTTTCCTCATCAGTGAGAATTTATTTTCCTAATTTATATAAATATATAATAATATAAATAACCCTTTCAGCATTACATTAAAGTATTTTCACATATGCATAATAACTAACCCTAAATGCCAGAATGACTGCTTAGAAAAGTATAAAATTTGTCTAAAACTCCGGCAGGTTCCCATATAAAACTGAAAGCACACACAGACCATCACACCTTTGCATTTATCTGTTTATGACTGAATAACTCAGCTCCATCAGTACTAAAAGCAGCAGGAAGGTACAAGGCCATTTGTAATGTCTCACAGTTGAAATGTTCCTGCACTCACAATGCATTAAGACTACTATGGCATACTGTGGTGTGACTGCTGCATGTCTCTGAAACACATTTGTGACCTTTCAATGCGCCGCACTCACCTCTAATAAAACAGGCTGTTTTAGGAGGTCATAAACTTAACTGCAGCATTAGCGAACCTCTTGTGCGATTGGCTGGCACTACTGTTGCTCCCAGTCACTTAGTGATAGTGCAAATGGTTTATCTGAGATAGGAACAGTATAATCTGTTGATTTGAAGAGGTTTTGTTTTCCCACGAGTAGTTTTGCTTGTAATTATTGGTGACAGTGTTCCAGGATGTTAGCCAGAGTCATCATGACCTAATAAGAGCTGATTTCGGGTAAAAAAAAAAAAATGCACGTTGTATTTCCTGGCATGGGTGTTTAAATGTTATATACAAAGTGCCATAATAAATGGACATATGTGCCTATAGTTTTGGACGTGCCAGTGAAAATAGCTGTGAAATGAAAAGTCTATTTTCTCTGTATGCACATTCTATCCTTTGGAAGTAGCATTGTCTTTCAGAATCCAGCTGTTCAAATCAAATGCATTAGAAAGTGGCCTGAGGATAATTATGTAAAGTAGAAGTAAGAGGATGAAAATGTGGTATGGGTTTAATTATCCCTGGAAATGAACTTTACGTTGCACAAAGGCAAGAAAGACATAGGGTGCAGCGTTTGACAATCTTCCTTTGAAAAGCAGCTCCCTGTCTGCCACATCTTCAGCTCAAAATGTTCATCTATTTTAATATCTTGTTGCTCATTTATTGCTATTGCTCATTAGCGTGTGCAAGCAAGAAGTTGGAAAGAAACAGGAAAATGATTCAGGTTGTTACCAGAAATGACTGCAATCCTTTTCCAATTTGGATCATTGTTAAAAAGCATTATTGTGTCTGCTGCACATACAAATTGGGACTGCAGTGAATAGGTAATACATGTTCAAACAGCGACGGGTTATTTTTATTAATGCTTACATATATTTCTAGAGAATTCATGCCATAAAATGTGCATACGTGTATTTCCAGGTTGAGGAGTGACATAGAAAACATGCAGTGTGTGAGGACTCATTGATATTTTTCTTAGGCCAGCAAATATTCTTCTAGACCCCCTGGTGACCCGTTCATTAATACGTTATACACACACACGCCCGCACTACACAAACCTTTTATTACTCATAACTGTGCCTCTGTGTGAAGTGTGTGTGTCAGTACAGCTCCAATACGTCATCATTCGTCTTGCATCCTGACAACCGTTCAATCAAACAGTGGCCTCCGGGATTGAGCCGGAACCCTTTTCCACAGGGACGGCTGTTGCCATGGTAACTGAGGAGGTGTGCGACCCACCAACAAGCCGAAGAATGCAGCGTTGTCTTGTTTTTTTTCTCCCTGAGAAAACATCAACTTTGTGTTAGTTAGTTAGTTAGTTTATCTGTCTCTGCCTCTTTCTTTCTTTCTTTCTTTCCGGTTTCTCCCCGTGTGGAGGGGTGCATGTACCTCTCACTCTCACTTACAATTCTGGTGCTTGTGGGTAATCGTGATGTGCCACAGGTGTCTCAGAGTACAAGGTTTCTCCCATCATTTGTCAGCCTGGAAAATCTCCACACTAGTTTTGTAAAACAGGCTGCAAACCCTAGAGCAGCACCGTATCCACATGGTGCTGTACAACATAGTGATTACTCATAAATTATTGCCAAAAATGCATACTGCAGTATAATCATAACTGACTAAAATGCTCAAAATAGAGTGCATGTGCTTTTTACTAATATGATTAGAAGGTAAATTAAGTCTGAAGCCTGGCTATCGGCTCCGTGAGGCTGTATTAGGCACAGCGGTGCTTTGAGCCAAAGGCTAACGTCGGCATGCTAATATGCTCACAATGACAATGTTTAACAATGTTTAAGATGCTCACCATCTTAATTTGGCGTGTGAGCATGCTAACATTTGCTAATTCGCACTAAACACAAAGCACAGTTGAGGCTGATGGGAATGAGTTTAGTTTTTAGGTATTTGGTCATAAACCAAATTACTGGACAAGGGAAAATGTTGACCTGATGATGGGGTTAGATGAAAAGACAGGGGGAGTTATCACAATTTATCCAGAAGGGGACATGAATGTGTGTACGAAATAGCACAGCAATCCATCCGACAGTTGTTGAGACATTTTTGTCACTTAAAACCACAAATGTCAACCTCATGGTGGCGCTAGAGGAAAACTCAGGGGATCACCAAAATCATTAGGATTTATCATATGGTATGATCTAATAGTTGTTGAGATATGAACAATGTCATTAGCACATTCAAATATATGAATTGAAATAAAATCATTTGGGCTTAAATTCAGTCATTTAGAATAGATTTCAGATTGTTATGCTGCTAAATGCTTCTTTCAAAGTTGCATTCAGCTGTCAGTGATGGATTGCAGTGCTGTGGTCTGAATTTCGGCTCCACCACAGCAGAAATCATCCAGCATGTCTTCCATGGAGCCTACTTCCAACTTTCACTTGACATCCTCTTTTCTCTGTGAGTAATTAAAGAGAGGTTTTGGGCGCAGGCAGTGACAGGAGGTCCGCTGAGATAGCCAGTGGTCTAATTAGAACCACATATCTCCTTTCTCATCTATAAAAACACTAGTCACCCATGCTTTTACACCAGCTGTGATTTAAGTATCCTGCCGCAGAATGAGTGTTTAATGAAACCCTTTCTTGCTGCAGGACTTTCAAGGGTGTCGAACAGCAAACAAAACAACACCCGGGAGAATTAAGGTGTTTGTCTTCACTTGTTTTGTCTGAAATTATGATTAATCACCATGGAAGAAGAGACTTGTAGAAAACAAGCTGTGCCTCTCACTGAACTCACAGACAGTGAACAAGAAATGTGGAACAACATATGGTCACCGTTCAGATGGATGCCGGTTCATCACTTTGTGGTGTTTCACGTGGATGCAGGGCAGGTGTAACTGATAAAATATTAACCGGGGAGAATATTTATGCATGTGTTTTCATTTATGCCTGACAGGCTTCTGTTGTCAAGGAAGTGCTGCGAACTGATTCATTATGCTGGAGGATCATGTTTACTCAGCTCGGCTCTGTATTATTTCTCATTCACAGCCCCTGCGGTGCCTCTGCTCGTTCACGTTGAACGCCGTTACAGTCAACTGACAATCTGTACTCCGTTGTGCGCGGGCTTGCCTGCTGACAAATGGCCCGGAGGAGAGGTCCAAGGAGAGTTCTGTCAGAGCCAGTCAGCGCCGTGCTGCTGCAGCAATCTGAGGGGATATGGGGGGGGGGGGGATAGGACACAGGGTGAAAGAGAAAAAGACAGAGGAACAGAGTGAAGTAGATGTTCACAATGTATGTCCTTAAAAAGTTCTTTAAAAAGCTCAAACATGCATAGTTCCAATCCCTACGACAGACATTCAATCAATTCATGTCCAAACATCCTTTAACAAGATTCCAGATGCTGAAAAGTATTTGCAAAAAAAGCTGATAGAAATTATGAGATGGATGAATAAATATGGATGCAGCAGGCACCGTGCGGCACTACACTAAGAGTAACGGACAAAGAATGCTCAGTGATGATCTCAGCTCATGGTGTTTTACACTGTGGCCTTAGTGTAAGCTATCTCTATAGTAAATAGATCTGCTTGGGGGTTAACCAGTGTGCAATTGAAAAGCCATCCACACCGGCTTAATTTACAGTTGTATTGGCTGATTATTCAGGTCAAAACTGCTGAGTATGGTTATGATCCAGGGAGAGAGAGCGAAGGGTCAAATGGACACTTGATGTTCGGCACAAGGGTAATAAATCCTCTAATAATCCCATAATGTAAATGCGAGCTGTATTCTTCAATGCCTGATTTCAATCAGGGGAGTATTACCAGGGGAGTAAAAAGGTAATAGTCTGGGCTCAGATACAGCAGATACTAATGGCAAATAGAAGCACAGCTGTCACAGGCAATTTGTTTACCCAACATCAATGTTTAATTTATTGACCTGTGGTTAGATTGAAATGTCAAATGATAGCTTTCATTCACAAAATGCAGCTCAACAAGCTTTTGAAAAAAGCAGGCAATTTAAACAACAGTTCATATATATATTAACTGTTGTTAAATTGTTTATTACAATTATATATAAATTATTGTGTTTATATAAAAAACACAATAATTGATAACATGCTGAAATGCAGTGGTGGAAAGTTATTAAGTAAATTTCCTCAAGTACTGTTTTTAAGTGCTATTTTGAGTGGATTCCTGGTTCCTGTGCAGACAAAAATACAACTTGAACTCAGCTGCTTACTTGAATAAAATAGACCACAACTTCATGGGAAATCGAAGAAGTTAATATCAACTGCATCTCAACCAACTGCAACATTATAATGCCACTTAAAAGTCAATACATCTGTAAAAATAATCTTATAATATATTAACAATATGCAGCCCGACCTCCTCCTCCTAATATAATATACAATATATATACACAGGTATTTTCACATTGTCATGTTACAACTTTCACTAACATAAAGGATGTCAATATTTCTGTCGCTATGGCTGAAATGCAGTTTTAGTGTGATGCATGTTTGGATAATTTATATCTTATTTCTGTTTGACTGGGTAGCAGGAACAGCAAAATAAACAGTCCTTGTCTTCTGGTCAGTCGTCCAGCTCAAGTTTCTGTTGCTGGTGAGTCCTTGAGCAAAACACGGAATCTCTTTGAGGCAGAAGCAGAGTTGGAAAGTCACGCAGAAGTGAATCTCTCCTCTGGGCATCAAACGAGCCTCAGTGGAAAAACATTTACAAAATAATTTTGGGGACATTTCTGCTTCATCACATACAGCTCAGTGAAGAGGCAGGGCGGTTGGCACGTCCGACCTACAACAAGGACGTTTAAATCCATGATATGCTGAGTACAGTGCTTTCACCTTAACACTGCTGCTCCACCCTCATATTGCACATTATGAATCATTTCATTGTAAACATCCTGCAGTAGTGCTCTAAATTCCAGATTTGGTTTAACAGCCTGAAGTGGTTTGTGTGTTGAAAACGCTGCCTTTGTGCAGAATACTACTGAAGCTACTCCGGTGGGGAAAAGCACATGCACTTGCAGCAATATCACAGTCAGTGTTTTATAACAGGAACAAGGCAGAAGATGCAATACATCCATAAACCCTCCCTCTCTCCTTCAAACAATTGTAAGTACATAGGGACACTTGCACATTAACATGAACACACACACACAAACAAACAAACACACACACAATCCCTACGTTGCAACTCTATGATAGAAAGATGTCTCACTCCAGGGCTGCAGTATTGCACTGTCAGAGGTGTGTGACAGATATTAATGTCACGGAGGAACATGATGGATGGAATTCCTTTATGATGTTGCTTTCTATCTCCGGCTCTGTCTCCCAGAGCCTGGCATGCAGCAGACAGCCCTTTAATGAGCTCTGGAAACATCCATATCCGCTGACAGCCCTTCCTTAGTGGCCTCTTTGCCTAAAAACGGTCTGACGGGCACTGACTCCCAGGGAAATGAGGGAAGTCTACGACAGAACACCCAGACATCTTGTACCCGGCAACAGGAAACATGGAGTAAATGAGGGCTTTTTTCCCCCTTTAATTATGAATGAGAATGTGATTGTGGCAGTTTAACTAACACATGCTGTGTTGTATCCAAAAGAAAAGCATGCAGAATGACCTAAATTATTTGTCATTTTTCATTATTTTCTAGTAGTGTATAGAAACTTTCATAGTTTCTATGAAAGGAACATATGATAGAGCTCTGAGGAAAAATGCTGAAATGTATTAGACACAGATAAGTATCATCGTGTTTATCCTGTCTATCTGTCTTGCTCATATCATACTCCATAATATTGATCCTGTTATATTTTTACAACAGTATTTTTCCTATGATTCATGTTAATAAGGCTGGAGGAGATGGTGAAACTGCTGCTTGATAGACAGTGCAGTTATTCATCATCCTTGTCAGTACTGATTACCTGTCTATTAAATAAAAATGATTAGTGATTAGGAGAAACAGAAATTGTTCAACTTCTGATTGCTACCTGCAGTATTTCTAAATATAGGCAATGGGATCTCATAAATACATTCAAACAGACATGCTGATTTATGTAATTAGGTCATTCTTTTAGATTTATTTTGTTTTTAGTGCAGATTATTACACTGACTTAATGTCACATCAGTGTAAAGAATCTAAAATGTAGAGGCTCTTTAATAAGATTAAAGGAAAAACAAATGAATGTAACATACAGTCATTTCAGACAAAAATAAGCAACAAGCAAATGATGAACAAGTTCTTGACATCAAGTAAAAATGTGTCATAAGCCATAGGTTGTGTTATTGTATGTAATTGCCAAACAACTCATGCCAGCATACCATTGCACTGGATGCATATTCAGTCTTCCTGTGCTCTAAAGCAATCGTTTCTGTTCTACAATTAAACTGAGCTGACACCTAGTGGTGGAAATTGTCCCCAGCTGCCGTACTGTACTATTCTCTTTAACCTTAAGGTACTTTATTGATCCCAGTAGGGAAGTTCTCCTCATGTTTTCCATCCTCCGGGGCAATCAGAGGTCAGGGTTAATTACAGAACATCCTCCCTGGAGCTAAAAGGATTCAGTGTCTTGTCGAAGGACAAATCAGCAGGGCTCAATGATGCAGAGACTTGAACCGTGGTTCTGTGGTTGAAGGACAAGTCCCCCAAGAAAAAACAAAAAAACAAAAACCCGGCTGCTCCAGGGAACCAGATCTGGTTATTTGAGGCAATTGCATGTAAATGAATTATTCTGTTACCGTTGCCACTGCTTAAAGCATTTCTGCTTTATTATATTTTGAACATTTAGTACAGTAATAAAGGCATACAAATCCCCATGGTTGGATCACTCTGACTGTATTGCTTATGAACATTGCAAAAAACACAAACAACTTTTCGGCAAGTCAAGACACCAAATGTTCGCATGTATTTATTTATAGTTGAAGATCCCCAGTCAGAACTGAACCATAGTTGTTGCTATCACAATATATATGATAACCCATAAAGGAATACTTAGTCCTTCATAAAAATAAAAAACTAGTGACTAAAGCTGTCAGACAAATGTACTGGAGTAGAAGTATTAAGGTGCAGAAGATGGAAATACTCAAGTGAAGTACAAGTACCTGTAAATGTGCACTTAGGTATGGTACTTGAGTAAAATGTACTTTGTTACATTTCACCACTGCACATGAGCAAAAGAAAAGGCTTTTCAGAGAGCAGACATGGTAAAAAGTATCGTCACCAGAAAAAGAATCACATTATAAAACACAAGAATTGCAAAACAAGTTTAAGATGCACAGATAAATGAAATGTAGATGATGGATAGACAGAGGGATATACTGTATATCAGAAGACATACTTTACTGTATAACAAAGGCACCACTGGGCTTATTGTTCTTCCACCTTCTATTTTCAGCTCTTAGAAACAATTTACAAAGACTTAATGAGAATCACTCTTAAATCTGTCTCTGTCTTCAGCGTGCTCCTTAAAATATATTGATACGGTGCTGGAAACAAAGATGAATCATATATAACACAAGATGGCGCTATAGTTCTACAGGTGATCTTGCTATTTTTCTAAGCCTCTTGTTGCTGAACATAAACAAAGGAGTTTTTCTGTGTGTGGGATTCTGTAAATGCACACAACATAAAGCATTGTTTTTCTTAATAGTTCCACAAACAATGTGTTGACGCAGCCCCAGCATTGTGTCTAGTCTTACTATGTAGTCTGAAGGCATTAAGGAATTCTGTGCCCAAGCTGAGGACAGCCCTGTGCTCAGTGGAGGTCAGTGAAGCGTACAACTATTTCCTTTCTGAAGGATATTAACACCTGCATATCTGTCCATCACAGGCCTCGCACCTCAACAAGTGAAATCATCCACTTCCTGTGAGCACCCTCTCACTCGCCGCTTTATTGTTCATCTCTGATGTGTGACGGCGTGTATCCGAGAATGTCTCTGTGCTGACGCATGATTGGTTGAGCCCCCCTGCTGCGCCCGTCTCCTCCAGGAAGTAGGCATTTCTGCCCAGTTCCTGTCTTCCTCGCTGACCCCACAGTCAAACATGTGCATATTTACAGGCAGGGGAGCGGCGGGGGAGACACTTTAAATTCAGATAGAGGCTGAGCCTAATGGCTGCATTGGAGGGACGGTGATATCTGTTGATTTGTGTTTGATCGTACCAGGAAGGCATAGAGAGAGTAGAGATTATTGGTAGGAGAATAAGAGCATGGCAAGACTGGCAAGGTTGCCAGTGGGTGAACGGGGTTAGAGACTGAAAAAAAAGAAAAAGAAATACACAGCTCTGTTGATATGTCTGTCAGATTGAAAGAATCATGTGTGTAACTGCTAGAGTGCAAGATTGGTAGTATGATTTAATAATTATAACATTTTCAGCATTAACTGAATCAATCAATAATCTAGAAAACCAATCACAGCCCATAAATTGAGAGTGATGCCTCCTTGTATGTGTGGACCACATCCCGTCTTCCCTTCAGAACCAAGAGTGGGTCCATCTTTTTGTTCCTCGTCCAAGGAAGAGAGGAAAGGGCCCAAGCGCTGGAGGCAGGAGGGTAAATATTTGTTTTGTGGTCTCTCCGATGAGCTCCAGACCTCTGTGTACCTCTTAAGAAAACGTTCTCCCGCACGGGAGCAACCAAAGCAAACAATCCCACATCACGCCGTCTGGCTCGCTGTGGACCTTCGTGTGTTTGTTTGTTCAGACAGCCACCATGACAGACGGAGGAACACTGGGAAGGAAGAAATCTGAAGGAAGAGAGAGGGGGAACAAGAATTAGAAAGTAGAAGGAGGAGGAGGTCGGGCTGTTTCATGAGATAGAGGACTGATGGAGGACTACACCACAGATGGTGTGCTTGTCTTATTCCCAAAAGCTTTGCTCTCTGCAGACATGGGTCGAACAGTATTTAAAAATAATTCTTAGCATATGTTGTAACCTGCTTTGGTGTCTGTAGAAGATGAAATGCACCACACAGGACAAACAGAAGTGAGAGCAAATGTAGACAACAACAGGAAAGTGTTTAAGAGACAATTAGGGATGCTTCACTATCACTGACAACTTTATAACTATAACTTTATAAGGATCCTTATATGGGGGCCTTCACCCTCATGATGCTTGAAGAACAAAAATATTTTGTATCTACAATTGGCGGCACCAAATTTAAGAGATTCACTGTCTTAATATAGTTCACATGTTTCATTCTGAAGCTTTTCATGTGATTCATTTGGATAAAAACTAGTATCTTAAGGCAACTATCTACCATCTACCATCTCTTTGTGTGTGTATATGTGTGTGCCTTTGCGTCTATACACATTGTGTGTGTGTGTGTGTGTGTGTGTGTGTGTTTGCGTGTGTGTGTGTGAGACTCCCTCCTCCCCTCAGCTAAGGCCCGTTTTGTTGTGTGTGGCGAGAGGAGGGGTTTTGAAGGAGCAGATCAGAGGACGCTGCTGTAGAGGCTCACTGAGCACTGGGGTGAGATTAGCTCCCTCACAGAGGAATCAAACTGACCTGGGAGGCATGCCATCAGAAGGACAGATGGATAAGAACTATTGACCTGCTGACCTGCATCAGATTCTTACTAACTCATGCTAATTCGCATGCAAATGGGAACAAATGTGCCTCTCTGACTTTTTCTCTCAGTCACTTTCTCTCTTTTCCTCTTATTTTCTTTCTTTACTCGCACTCATATTCCACAAAATATACTGTGCATGCATACAGAGACATACACTACATGCACACACACCAATATGCAAACACATTCTCCCTTGTGGCGTGCCCTCATGGTGGTCGGTTGCACTTCTAAAGGCTTAATCTGTTGGTCCCACCTCCCTGGTTAAGAGAACAAAGGCCCCTCTCCCCTGACACAAAGGGAGCTCACACACCCCTACACACACGTCCGATTCCAGCCCCAGACGGACCACCCATCCTTGAAGACCATTGCTTCACACAGAGAGGGGAGACATCAACAACGGCTGTGTATCAATGACAAGAGTGCCGAGCAACTCCACTTACGTCGTTGCAGACATTAAAGTCTCCTTTCCATTTTCCCCAGAGTGGCCAGTTCACACACTCTTTGGGGGCATTTGGTTTTTGTGGCAGAAAAGGCGATCAAGGGACACCATGTTGAGGAGTCCCGGGCAGGCTTTGATCCAAAGGTTTGTGGTCTCAGCGGTGGAGAGATTAGATTGTCACACCACAGAACAGAATTATCACCATTCTTGCAAAAGAATAGGATCAGATAGCCAATTTTCGTTTAAAGAGCAGCTATTCATGACAGCCACCTTAAAGGTCACTAGAAGCGGTACTGGAAGATGGCAGTCATGCTTAAAAATGACTAAACACAGCCAAACACACACACACACACACACACACACACACACACTGTTTCATTCTGTGTTGATTCAATTTTCCCTGTGGTATTTTTATATGCAATTGCATACTTCTTGTGCAGGCTGATGTCATAAGGAACTTAACATCTCTGCCCGGCCTCTGCTAATCAGCCAGCAATGATCTGTTCATAGAAATTGTCAAACAACACTGATGGGCCCTTTAGGATGGCAAAGTGGATGAGGAGAGCCAACACTGAGCTTCTTCAGGGGTCACACTCTGTAGCTGAATAAGCAAAGTAGGGGCGTCATGGTTGAGTAGTTTAAAATACACAATGTAACCGTGACGTTGCAATTTCAACTCCAACTGGCAAACTTTGAATGCAGGTCTGTGTTTCCTGTCTCTCAAAATTGACATATAATCAAATAAAGGCAAATTGACATAAATATTTAAAGATACATTTTGGGAAACATGGGTATGAGCTTTGTTGCTGAGTTTTAGATCATGAAATATTGATTCCATTTTCATATCTGTATGGTAAATAGAAGCCTGTTAGCTTAGCTTAGCATGAAGTCTGCAAACAGGGGGAAACAACTAGCCTGGCTGTGTCCAAAGTCAACAAAACCCACCTTCCAGCACCTCTAATGTCTATAATAAACAGGTTACTCGTCTGTTGAGTCTCTGCCAGTTGCCTGGCAACCTCATGGTGATGACAAGGCTCCAGGAAGTAAATGTGCCCGGCCAAGAAATAGTCCAGCACATAACATAACATATTCCTTTTAATCTGAATATCAAAATGCACATTTGGTTGCCACCTAGCAGATTGTTTTCTGTTTTTGCACCATTAACACGTCACCTTGGGCACTAAGGTTCAGACACTTCTATACTGTTTTTCCCACAAAATAAAATAATGTTGTGTACTGGTTTCTCCTAAATAAAAGTAACTACAAATCACTTTACACGTAAAATCAATTTTTCTTCTCAACTCCGGCAGCAATTTTCTCTGTCTGCCTTTGATTAGTCCTGTCACTCTCTGTGAAAAAACTGCCTGACACGGATTATGCTTTACCTCATGGTTTAAAATTGTTTTTTAGTTTTAAGACAGAATCCAGTTATTTCTGGATGTTCATGTGTCTTAATGATTGAACCAACCTTTCGAGCAGAGACCCTCCTGGGCCCACATGCTGGATATTCCCTCAGGGATCACGCCAGTGTGTGCCATCAGCCTTATACTGCTCCATTGGCTGAGTAACTGCATTTGTTTGAGCTGAGCTTTCTTCCCGTTTACTCACAGCCTCTGCTGAGTTGCCAGCCAGATCTCCATAATCCGCAAACAATTATCATATTTGCCTCGGCGGACGACTCAGGTTTTTGTTTACTGATTCAAAATTAACAATTTACACAGCTGGGTTTGTAGCGAACACCTTTCTTGGCTGGCAGCACTCCATCTGGAACCAGAACAGGAGAGTTGATGTTTGTGGAGATATAAAATAAAAGCGACATACGAAAATGACTCTATTGTGATTTTTCATTTGTATAAACTTCAAAATGTCATGGCTATGAGAATAAACAAACTTAATGACAGAGTCAAAAATATAACTGGATTAAATAATTCAAAAGCAAAATACACCAGCAACATCAAAACCTATGAGCATTAAGAAAGTAGTGGAAAATTGTGTTAATTCTCCTTAAAGTTAAGCATAAAGGCCTAATAACCAAAATGTCACACTCATCTCAAAATGCTAAAATGACTCATAAACAGAAAACTTTCCCAGAAAACACAGAAAAAGATACCTTTGTAATGGTTTAACAAGTAGGTTGAAGTGTAGTTTATTTATATTCATGAGCTGGCCTTTTCTGTGTCTGCCAGTGAGCAATAATCACTTCCTTGTGTAAACCATGTTAAATGAGCCATAGTTGCAAAGGTCATAAAACTGCCAAAGCACAGAGAGAAAGGACAAGATGACTTCTTAAGCTCAAGCAAAACAGATTTGCAATGCAAACGCGGGTACATAAAAGTCAAAAAAAAATTTAGATTTAAGTTGTCAATTGTAGTTTATCTTGCAGTATGACTTCACATTTATTATCCAGAATATGAAGATTTAGGTTTATAGCGTTGTACACTTTAAACCAGTGGATCTGAACTGTTGAATTTCAAGAAGGGCTTTGATAACAGTGGCAATACTGTGTTTTAGTATCAATACTTCTATTAATCCTTTACTTAGAGTAACAATAACACACAGTTCTAAGAAGAACTAAGAAGAATAAACTCTGACTTTAAAGTGAATACGTGTGATTGACATTGCACAGGATTTTTAGGCTATTGTTTCACAGTTAGATACCTTACTTTCAGAAGTACTTACTTTATATTTAATAAAATAAAAGATGCATTCGTGTTTAATTCTGTATGAGCACAAAACTGTACAAGAATAATCCCAAAATACTGCCTAAAACGATATGAATGACTGTCCAAATACAGTTTTAAAAATAGAAAAATAAATCAGTTCTAGAACCACATTTTGGTCAGTACCAAACAAAGTATTTAAGTTCAATAACCAGCCCTAATTACGAGACTGTACTCTGCAGAAGTAAAAGACCACAGTGGTCACGATAATTATGAGGGGAGCAAACGTGGAGGTCAGGGGATAAAAAACAAATATATTTCTCAACTTGTAATGGTTTTGGAAGGAACAGACAAAGGTTGTGATAAAAAAAAAAAGATGATAGGAGCGCCAGATTGGCAAAAGCTGACAAGCAACATATTTTGTTGTTTTATTTGGAGGATTTGTCGCCAATTCCAGCATTTCTCCTCTCAAATGTAATCTTTATTGTAACGACTGCATTTTGTAGTCTGCCCTGCAAACACAGGTCCAATATTAGCTGAAGACTTTCTTAACATTTGAACCACTTCACACGCTTAGTGAGCCTACAAGCTCCAGAGTCCAGAGCGTTAGAGATAGAGTCTTTGTCTGTCTGTTTCTACTAAACAGAGGTTATTTTGCCACCACACTGATTATTAGCTGATTATAATCTTTCAGCATTCTTTTTTCACATTTCCACAAGTTATTTAAATTCACTGGGGCTCACGGTGCTGTCAACTATCTGCCACCTACAAGCCAAAACAAACTTTTAAAGTATTTGTCAGTGCTGTTTGGCCAACTGTGAAAGGGAAATTGGACACTGGATGCATTGGGCAATAGGTATTATGCCAGCTCTGCTGATTGTGCCAAGTCATAAATCTGAGTGGAACTGTTTGGCATGCAACTCCCCGTATCAACCGGCAGAACTATTGCTTAGGTTGTTAGATTATGTAAAAACATGCACTCCCTCTGGTCTGCTGAGCTGATACTAGCTGATGTTAGGAAGAGGAGGGGGAGGGGGGGGCGGGAGGAAGGTGCGACAAAAGAGACACCGAAAATTAAGCTCAAGAGAAAATGAGACAGCATGAAGAACACCAAGCAATAAGCACTTATTAGCGACACCATCGACCTATTCCACTTCCCCACTCATCTATCTTCTTTTTTCAAACGGAAAACACTCACTTTTTACACATGAACACTCGTGTTTCCCTCATGTCGCCCATTATTGCATCGGCAAAGCTAAGCTCTGGTGAGTCACACTGACATGTGCTTGGTAATTACACTAGAGAACTCATTCACCCTGAAGTGTTCATGACTGGTCATTTTAAATGACCCATAGCCTCTCTACTTCTCATACATTTCCTCCATGCTTTAATCCTTCTTTTTCTTTATTTTTTTGCTTGGTGATGACTTTTTCATTGTGTTGTTGCCATTCTCCACGCTCAACATCAGTCTCGCCTATAAGATGTGTATTTCAGAGTGAAATGTGCATTATGGCGTTAGAAGGTCTATCTTGGAAAGTATTGAAAATTGCATTCTAGTTAGCTGGTGTGGAAATGGAGATGAGCGATGAGCCATATGCTCTAAATATGTCTGGATTATTTCAAGATGTCAGAGAATCTTTGGGCACATCCTCAGGAAATGGCTAATATTTTTACACAGGCAAATTATGAGGGTTCAATGAAAAGACAGACGATGTCGTTACCCTTTCTTGTTGTAGGCTTACACATGTGTTTCTCCTTCATTTGTGTAGAAATGGCTTCTCCAGTTACTCAACACCTGGAACAATTTCAATCACTGCTAAATGCTGATCCAAAAAAACTAAATCAAGCAGCTGAAGAAGACTCATATCATCAAATTCCTCAGATTTTTAGATCTACAGATATTTCTGTGTAGTAAGTTTACTTGCCACCTCACTTGCTGAGATATATTAAGCTACAGCCAAGAAATAGTCCCAAACATAACCCCCTGCACACCAGTTTTGTACAGATTTAACAAACAAGATAATGAATTAATTTGTGGGCTTTAGAAGCGTGCAGCAATTTTTTTGTAGCTTCCTGACATGCACGGCCACTCAATGCAGCGACAGACCAGGAGTGCAGTCCCGAACCTATGTATTCTATCTCTGTGTACACTTGGAAATGAAATGGAAATCTTGTCTGACTATGGGTAAGTTGGCAAACACAAGTCCCAAGATGCCAACGTGTGCATAACATTCATGTTTTGTATGACATTGCAGGAAAAGATTTGCAGTTCTGTGGATAAATAAAGGTTTTAAATAGACTGCTGGCAAAGATTCATGCTGTTTACCATGACTTCCATCCCACACACTGATTCTTGGCTGAGTCTGCACCCTGAGAGATTGGAAGATTGATTATGGAGGCCTGTGTGGGTGTCTCATGTAAATACATGCTTGTCTTCTTCCTCATGACGGCCGTTCCTCAGTCCAAACCAATGAGCCAGCCTTTCCAGGAGCACAGTCTATAATTTTTGGCCCAATTGCAGGGTTTTAATGCTTTTCCTCGTTGCATTCCAGGATAAAACGAGGTGACGCGGACATCTCGTGCCCTCTAAGTCTGTCTATGAAATGGAGCGTGTGAACATGGGACCACACATTACCAGCTCGTTAACAATTTTCCAACACATAGCATTTATTATCTAAATGGGACGCTTATTGCACATGGCTTAGTTACATAGTTAATAACCCACTGCGATGCTGCCTGTAATACAGACTAAACCTACCGTACCTTCAGAAAACATCCAAAGCTACGCAATTTGTGTAATATAGGGGGAAAAAATGCTAAAACTGTTGAAAATAGATAATATCAATGAATCAATTCTCTGTGAAATAAAAGCAGAACCATTGTTTAATAAAAAAAACAGTTTTCATAGTTTATCAGAAGTCTGATTGCTGTTTATTATTCCGTATTTGCAGCAGTGTGAGCATTTGTTAAGATGTGCACTGGTTAAAGTGTTAAACACTGGAAATGCTGGTGTCAAGAAGGAAGAAAGAATCACATTAAAGATCCAAAACACTGCAAAGATACAACCAGAGCTCAGAGTTTCTACAAACAATAGTCTATAAAAAAAACACATGCAAGCCTGGATTTGGATTTATTGAAATAATGGTAAGAGAAATAGCTTTAAACACAAATTAAGATGAAAACCCCCCAAAACATTCAGTTATGTTTTAATTATCTCTAATTGTATCATAGAGATTTGGTAGTTACAGCGCTTGCAGTAGTGTTAATGTCAGTCGTGCATAAATCGGCCAAAGGACATTTGTGAAACTTGATCTGTAGGACAGTGTATTCTTTATGTGCTGTAACAAAGCTGTCATCACTTGGATGTAGTCATAAAATGCTCTTCTAAAAAGACATAAATTATATTTTTACTATTACACTGAGCAATGGTTTAATAGTTTATTATGTAACAACAAATGCTCGAAATGTTGTAAGGAATTGTTTATCCAGTATTAGTGCTTTGATTTTTTTATAATCATTTTCAAAAACAAACTATTCTTTTAGCAATTTGATATCTAATAAAAATGGTTGTGGGTGAGACTAGAATCGTAAGGTGTTTTGTGGAAATTGGGACAAATGCAGAAATTAATCATAAAGAATCAATTAAAATAAACATTAAGGTGACAATTACGGTTTGGATTAATCAACAAATACAAAGGGTTTTGCCCTTAGTTATATAAGAAACCTTTACTGAAAATCATAACAGAAAACTTCCAGACAGAAGTTGATAGTTCAACCCAGAGGCAGTGTACGAGTCTGTCTCTGCATATTTTGCTTTGTAAATCTTGAAGGTTATTTATAGGAAAACTGATTGAAATGGGTCAGGGTTGGGATTCAAGGGGCCCCACATTGGACTTTTCCTCATGTAGTCCAGCCCATGGGCCAGTCCTGAACATGCATAAGTAGTTTCTGTATAAAAGTGTTGCTGAAAGGACAGTATATTGAATATTCTTTTGTTTCTATTTTTCCCACTGACAATCTACTCTTTCGACTATCTAAGCGGACAATTAAGCTTTACGTTTGATGTGACGTTTGCTTCGGCGTGTTACTTTTGTGGAAAATCAATCCAATAAACGCTGCTACTTTAGCTGTCAGACTAATGTTGGTTCTTTAGCCGTACAAAGTACAGGTGTGACTAGAGGGCAGTCTTGGCTTTGTCAGGCGAATTGTAAGCTGGACTGTGTGTGTTCCAGTGATTTATTCACCTCCCCTGCTGAATGCCATGTAGTGGCTGGACACCCTGCTGGCTGTAATGACAGGCTCCATAGCAATCTGCCAGACACACAGCAGGGGAAGACAAGCTCCCAGCTTCTGTTCTGTGTCTGGAACTGCATATCCATCCTATTGCTTTTCTCTCCAACATCATCATCATCTCTCTCTCTCTCTATCACTTCTCTTCCTCACTCGCTTGCCCACTTTGATTGAGCATTTGCATTTGTTTTAGCTTCTGGTTACAGAGTTGCAATGTATATAGAGACAAATCACTTTAGCTACATGTTGGAATTTGCACCATCCAGGGAATAACTGATGTTTCTGCTGCTTAATTGTGCTAATTATAGCATTTCCATCTGTCATCATTATCCATAAATCTATGAGTATAATCAATGTAAACACATTCTGCACTGCCAGGCCAAACTTAGGTCTGGGAAAATGCGGTTTCCGTGACACTTGACACTGATTATTTACTTTAGCCATAATGTTTCATATACATGTACCTTGTGAAACGCATGTTGGTTATTAATCTTTTTCCTGCTCCTAAGAAGCATTATCCAAAGGGACGTTAAGGTGGTGAAAACAATGGCTTCTCTGGAAAAACTCAAATGCATGTAAAACCCGGAAACATTTAATGGGAGTAGAAGATAAATGAGCTTGAAGGCTAAAGTGAAATATATATTTGTATTAATAAACATGTAGGCCATCCATACAGGTTTCTCCAAGGCACATAACAAACACATATTCACACATACACAGGAAATCAATGTAAAAACCTCATCATGAGTTTTGCCATGGAAAACCTTACGCCAGCACTGTGCATTCCCCCTCCCCATTTTCCCCACTCAGCCAGCCATCACTCTGGAGCGACAGATGTGGTGATGTCATGTTCCTTGAGAGTGAAAAGGAGGGGCTTGTCGTGTCCATCTGTTTGGGTTTGTGGAACATTCCAGTGCTTTAACATTTGCATGGTTGTCAGACAGACAATAAAACTAATCTCTCCACTGAAAAGAAAAGGATTGTGAAATAACAGATCTAGAAAAGGTATATCTCTATCTTCTTAAATGTAGGACACAGAGGACGTGTCTTGATCTTATGCTTCAATGTGGTGTATTTTCCACATTCACAGACATCAATAAATTAATATGTAGAAAAGTAGTTCTTTATCTATGATCCACGATGTTCGAGCTTCATTATGGAATATGATGATCATTTTCAAAGTTTTGAGTGTATATGGCCTTTGTTTTCTTTTTAACATCAACACACTAAATTAAAATAGTAGTTATCCCAATGAAAACTAAATTTATCGCCATCCAACACAAATGTCAAGCAGTGGTCAAAATAAACCAGAATCATCAGTAAAGAAAAGCACGTTGAGATATGAATGAACAGCGAAACACATGTTCTGTTTCTTGCTGTTTCTAACTTGGAATATAAGTCTCCTTTGAATGTGAAGTGGGACAGCCCCAAGCTACACAAGTCTTACACCTCCTCTCCCGCTACACGTGCCATGGAGCAATTACCACCATTAAACTACTCGCCACCTGTTAACTGCCATGTAAATATTCATCTGCAGCAGGGAGAGCGTTTTAGCCACTGGCCTCAATGGAAATGACTGGCCCAGTAAATCAACCCAGTGACAAGTCAATTCTGAGGGGACGAAACAAAAAAAAAAGGAAAAAGAGCTCATGAAATGTAAATGCTATGTTACCACAGGAAAACAAGGCGTGAAGGGGGGTGTTACTGCAAACATTTGCATGAGAGATGGAAAAGATGTTGTTGCTATTGTTGTTGTTGTTTGGCTAGTGTCTATGAATAAAGTCTAAATGACGACACATGTGGATACACTGTGTAAGCCTCTGAACAATTAATAATAGTTGACAACGAAGAACATAACTTGCCTCTAGGAGTAAAATGTCACGTGGAAGCATTTACCAGTAGGTGAATTAAAATGTAAATGGGAGCCATATTTGCTGCAGGATCTTGCATGCATGAGTACAGGCTGCAGCTTCATTCTCTGGTGAGAGGTACAAAACACAACGAAAAGTCCGTTTTCAGGATAATAACTATGCTCTTAATGGTATTTTGCACAAGTTGAATTAACTTAGTAACTACCACAATTACTTTTACTTCTTCAAAGGCTGTAGGCAGGATCTTCAGCTAACTTTTCAGTTACATTCAACATGTACATTTTACTTCCCAAGATGAAGCTCTCAATGCTGTTTCAAAGCTCTCTACAATTAGCCAAGAATAAGGTTCCAGTGGAGAAATGCTGAATGCTTTATTTATTTTCAATGGCCTAAAAGTAGTCAGATTTCCATATATTGAGTTTAAAACGTCTGCAATAATCCAATTAAATAATTAATAATCATTCCAACATATATGGCTTTTTAAATGTAAAATACCAGAAGAAATACCATGCATGACCTCAGTGTCCTCAATGATTCGACTCATTCAAAAAGTATTCGTCATGTTGAATCTTTTAAAATAAACCTTTTTCCATTTGTGCATTCAGCGTGTTTGATTACAAATAAATGCAAATACAGGAAAACCAGAATCAGATCTGAAACTCTGTATGGCGTTTCCATGCCAGAGCCAACATGTTGTAATTTAAATGAGGCAATTTCCTTTCTAGGAAACTATCGCAGTTTGGTCAAATACAACAACATTGTTGAAGTTACTGTGGTTGAATTACATTTCTAGGGCAGATTAAGGACCAAAGAGTCCACCGTTCTAATACAACAGATATTTTCACTATAAAAACGAGTTTAGTTGCATGGTGAGTTACTTTTTATCCTGCTTTTAAACAAAGGACTGCTAGGTAGTATTATGGCCACACTTTACTTTAAGTCCCTCTATTTAGCATTCATATAAGCAATTATAAGTGTTTATTATAACTCTTCCTGTGTGCGCCCATAAGTAGAGGCTGCTGTATAAAGCAATTATGTATGAGAATATAGTAAAACACAGTTGTAATGTTATAAAGTATGTCTTCATAGAAGAAGTTATAATAAAAAAAGAAGTCTAAAAGGTTGTGGGACTGCGTAAATGCAAGGGACAATGATGGAAATGAAGTCCAGAACTGTATCGTCCTATTCCTGACAGAGTCTTATTGTGTCTTTATAAATGCATTGCATCGCTAGCATGTCTCAGCAAGGGCTTTCAACATTTTGCTTTTCTTTCTGACATTAACACCATCAAAAAATGTATTGAGTTGTTGATTAATTGTTCTAATTGCACTAATCAATATTGGCATGTAAAAACGCTCGGATGGCATCAGTGAATACACACACCAGGGGCTACAAGATCTTGACAGCTAATCCAATACCCTCCCCACAGCCTGCCATCATATCTAAACAAATTAATATGAAAATGTAAAAAAGAAATATGACTTTGAGTTTAAGATGGCATGGTTATAATTACATATTTAAGTAGTTCCAAGGCACAGCATGATTAATAATTTTTTTTAAATAAGTTTTTATCAAGATACTGTTGCTTTGGTTTTCTTTAGTTGAAGCTTTTTTCTCTCAGTCTGCTACTGTCTAGACACCAGGACACCCAAAACCTGTGCATGTGGATCTAAAAATGTCCAGTGCCTCATGTGCACTGGCTCCAGTTCGGCAACCAGCGCAATTCGTTAGGGGTTGAATGTAATGATCCATGACCGGGAGACGTTTTAACATGCGGTTTGTAAATCAATATTACATTAAAAGAAACTGCTTTTATGTCTCTCACAACTCTCCAGCTCATGTTTTATAGGCTTTGTGGTGTTTAGAGCTATAGCTAACCTCTTAGGTAAAGCTGTTAGCTGCACAGATGAAAAGGATTGTGTGAACTTTTCATAGATTCAGTTTCACTTTGTGCAACTGGATATTATCATCCAGTAATGCCATCAAATAGAGAAAGAAGACTCTGTGTGTTTGTGCCATTTACATGTTTTGCCTCCTTTCAACTACAACATGCCTGAAGTTCTGCCCTGCTCTGCCCTGATCCCGAGGTCTTGTCCCAATAATTTTTTATCCTCTGCCTTTCAGGGATGAGACCACATCTGTGTCCGGTCACTATTTACACGCTCTTTCCCCATAAAGTACTCGGAGTCACACAAACACACACACATCCTCCTCCTATCTCATGCCTAATTCAAACCTGCCTTATGAGTCCCCTGACAGATCCACACAGAGTCAGCTCAACACATGCACACAGACATTCAATCACTGGGAAGCAGCGCAGGCCACGTATAAATCCATCTAGTAAAGCATCTTCCAGACCGTTCCCAATGCGAATGAGATGTCCCAAAGCCTTATGGTGTTATCTAGCCTCTGCAAAGGCAAGAATGTGATCTATGCCCCCCTTAATTGTTGCAGGGGGAGGTTTTATAAGCACATTGTGGATAGGCTAAAAGGACAAATAAATCCTACGGCTTGCAGTTTCCTTATAAATCCTCACTTTCTGTCTTGTTTTCCTGGATTGTAATCTTGGTGTCTTCTGGCTGTAGAACAATGATTAATACACTCTAAAAATAATTGTTAGCAGTTGCTTTGTTAGACAAGAAAACGTAGATTTACATTGTATGTAGGAATACACAATCACCACCAAATAGCATATTTTGCAAAATGCCATGCAAACCTGTGCTATTTGACCTCTGTTTGAATGGCTGTCAATCATTTCTTAGATTTCACACCCTCTTTCCTTTTTTTCTAATGTCAGTCTAGAATATCTAGTTCACTATCAAGTCTGACCAGTCTTGGCAGGACTGATGTCCGTGCCTGTTCTCCACAATAGCTGGTTAGCCATGTCTGACATCTGTGGCTCCCCACAGTTAAGGTGAATGCCAGGCTGAATAATGTACCGGGCCACTGCCGGGTGGAGGCACACGCCACTCTGCTCTGCCTCTTCTGGTTTCTGGACCTGTGACATGCTACAAACAATTCATGAAAACACCTGGAAATGTACATGTCATCCACACTACTTGCAGCAGTCACTTAAAGCGGCTGTAATTCTTATTTTTATATTTAAATGGACTCATTGTTTTGGTTTTTTATGGCTTCAAAACTTTACTGTTTGGTTCACCCTCACCATTTTCACCAGCAGGCAGCTGTTTTCATTGAAAAAGCTCTAAACACCAACTGTATGCTACCTGCGCAGCACCACATGGCAGACAGACAAAGATAGCTGAACTTAGTGAGCGTTTAGCTGCTAAAAAGCCAGATGTTTCTCTCAGGAGTAGTTGGAGAGCAAAACAAAGCTAAAAAAAGAATGAATATTGGACTTGCATTCATTAGGTGGCCAGAAAGGTGACTCTAGATGAACGCTAAAGTTGTTGGATGGTTGGCAACTGTTTGTTAACATGTCTGCACACATCAACGTAAAGGGTAATAATAGGTCACAGTTGCGTTTCTGCCCCAATGTGGCCAGTAAATCAGTTATTGCAGCTTTAAGATTACATTTTTGTTTGTTTGTTTGTTTGTTTTTCTAAAATGGCAAAAGCTCTCTGATGCTAAACACACATTAAATAAGAATGCTGAAGCTGTGACAGGCGCCTACAAAATTGTAAAAGTTAAAAAAGAAATATGTAGCTGAACTCTGAGGCAGAACGTTTAAAAGAAAAGTATATTCCCTCTTTTAAATCAATCTCATAACATAATCAAATACATATGGTCTGTAAATATTCAGTCCCGCTGCCTTCTTGGAGTAAACAACAAGCCAAAATCACTATTTTGACCTAAAAGAGTCTGTGTGGTGCCGTTAATCCTTCAGACAGAATTTACATAACACCAGGCGTGTGAGTTTCTTCCACCCTGATGCCATGTTGGTGCGGCTGTCAGCGTGGAAGAATAATCTCCGTCCTTCCCTCCACCACAGGCTGCTGACCCCGGGCCGACCCCCGGGGCCAGCGGCTGGGGTGTTAATGTTCACCCTCACCAGGGTCGCACCAAGCATGTTTATTTTATGACACAGGAGAAGGGACCTCAGAAGGGAGTGTGGCCTCAGCACATTGACCCCCAAACGCATTAGAAAGAAGGCTACTGAGCTGTAAAGGCCCCTATGCCCGAGTCATGTATTTACACTGGTCTGGTCTGACACTGTTGTGGGTCTGATGTCCACTGCAGTAGCACAGAACAAAACTTGGAATGCAAAGTAAAAGAAAGTGCTCAAAAAAAAAAAAAGAAACACAAAAAAAGACTTACATAATAGCCATTGTCGTACTCACATGTTTACGGTATATTTCGATTTTACAATGATTTAAAATTACAGTCAGTGTTTACTTTTACGCTGTAGATCCTTTTCAATTCATTTTAATAAAAGTCAAATCTTTATTGTTCCCTGAGGGAAATTTGGTTTGCAAGCAGGGTTTAAAAAACACAGCAAACCACCACATTTTATACTATGCAAACGTGCGTCACAGACAGTAGGGGCTGCCGAGGTATGCTGTCGTCATGCTGTAGGGAGAAATCAAGACAAAAGAACGGTGAGAAATTTCATCACTGCTCAAATCGACATTTGCTCAAATCCCCCTGTAGTAGTCTGTATACTTATCTTTCGTACAAGCAACAACATCATTAGAGTTGCTGTAGTGGCAGAAGATGTTTGCATAAAGGCACATTTGCATTTGTTTGAACACGATTGTAAGGCTGTGTGTGTGTGTGTGTGTGTGTGTGTGGCAGTATTGTGGACGTATCACTTGGGAAAGAATCTGTCAGCCACATTTCCAATTCCGCTCAATTTCAGCAAGAATCTCAGTAATCCCGTTGAAGAGCCGCAGTTCTCCCACAGTGACATCCCATAATGGCACTAACACCAGAGTGGTGGGCACCCAGTTACGACTCCCAGGCTCCATTCGCTGCACGTTCCCAATCCCCCAACCTGTCTGTATGCAAACAGGGCCCCCTCAGAGGAGAACACTGATCTGTGGCAGCCTTTCACTGAGCCCTGTGTAGACATATTTAATGCCTCAATAACCACTGCTTAAGACAGAGTGATGAACGCCAGGGGCTTTCATTACCACGGGAAGTTTATCTGTGTGTGTGTGTGGGAGAGAGAGAGAGAGAGAGAGAGAGAGAGAGAGAGAGAGAGAGAGAGAGAGAGAGAGAGAGAGAGAGAGAGAGAGAGAGAGAGAGAGAATGCACCTAAATAAGTCATTTACCCATCGGGAATGTCAAGCTGCTGTTGTTTTAGAAAAAAAAACATGTGGCAAGACCTCTGTTGCACCAGGAGCATATGGCTTGCTTGCTTTTCTCTCATGAATTAGCACAGCTAAGGCATTAGAGGGGCTACTAATCTGTATTTCAGCACAACAATTTGATCTTATATTTAACATTTTATAGCTTGTAGACAGCAGAGATGTGAGAATGTGTAAAGCTCAAGGTGACAGAGGACACGTGCAAGGTGATCAAGAAAGCAAATAGAAGCGGTTACAAAATTAAAGGAGAAAATACAATGTGATTTGGGTAAAAGTGATTAGAATTTTGATGGGATTTCTTTTTTTGTACCTCTCTGGGCCTTGTTTCAGTGTCTGAGAGGTGCAGAAGCAGCTGGAGACCAGGTTAAATACAGTCAGAACTGTGCCACAGCATCAGCGCTACAGCTTATTGCTTCCTCACATATGTACACAGTCTGAGGCAGTGCAGATGCCTACCCACAGGTAGAGTACATGCACACAAACAAATAGGAATTGATATGCATGTGATGTATTGAAAAGCAGGGGGGAAAGTTCATGGGAATCCATATTACTTATAGGACAAAATGCAATGTTGTATTATAAGACTTGTGTTTATGGTATAGAGAAAACTGTTAGCATTTAGACACAGCTCTTTCTCACACAGCATTAGTTTCATCTGTGGGCTGTTTCTGTTTTTCTTCCACTTTGGCGACGATGACAAGAAGATCCCAGAGGAAGGTCTCTCTCTCCCCTGACACTCATCACCCACGGAGAAAGGGAGAGAGAGAGAGAGAGAGAGAGAGTTCATGGAAGGATCAATTTGTCTGCACAGGAAACTGTGTAATGTTAATCACAACTTTAATTTGGGCTGAATTAGCATTTTGATGAACTTGCGAGGCTGACTCGTGTACTCTAAGCACCTTCAAACGCGGCGCACACAGAGGAAATGGCAGTGTGGTTAATTAACGCTCGCACACAGCAGATGGGCTCAGTGAAGGGCCTGGCAGAAAGCGTCATAGAGAGCAAGAACTGACGGGGAAGAGTCACTGTTAATGGGAGAAAAAGAACACAATATAAAATGTCCAACCATCACTCTCTAAATAAAATGGCTGGTTCAAAACCAACAGCTAAAGAAGGCGGGGAGTACTGAATTATATTTCCGTCTTTTAGTGAGAACACAACACAAAGAGTCGGTAATAGCTTATAGAAAACACAACTGGCAAATCTTGGTCAAACATGCAGCCTGTTTACATATGCCCAACCGTTTCAATCTCCGAGCACAGAGTGTAACCCAACGTGGTGCCTCAGTCTCATTGCTTTTTCACTCATTCTGTGAAATCTTTTGCTAACACATTTAGAATAGGCTGTTTTTCATCTCTCCTTCTTCTTTTTCAACATTGTGCTACCAGTCCCACAATACGACATTCCCATTCCCAGTATAGACAATCTTTCTTCTAATCAGGTTATTTGAATTGGTTCTACGCGGTGTATTAGCCCATGATGAAGTTATCTTGAGTGCACAAATACAGAGGTGGATCTCCATGGCAGCGTGGGTCCACGGGCAAATTAAACTGCTGTACAGGGAAGACAAGGAGCAGTGTGCTCAGCCAAATGCTCCTATAAATCCAAATTTAAAACCTCTCCAAAATCTACCATATGTTTTTAATTTGTTTTCAACCAGAAATTTGCAAAGACTTGATCCTTTGTTACTGCAGTTTGGAGCAGGGACTGTTGTTGGTGCCACATTTAGGTACTTGACACTAAGTAATCAAACAGCAACCAAATGCCTGATGCATAAAAAAAAGACCAAATCCATATTATTCTTTTCACAATTTCAATGTGTTTGATTTAGTTCATGAATGCAATGCTTTTTGCCAGCCCATTTTCAGATGGCAGCTCTCAAATCAGTTCTCATGATGCAAGTTCTGTGTAATTAGTAACGTTTTTCTGGTAAGACACGTTGGCATTTCATTTTTCAAGGCTTTAAAGGGGAACTCACATCAAAGTTGGTTTACAGGTCTTGGGAATACTACTGCATAAGCAGAAAAAGTTGTATAAAAAGCCTTTTGTGGCTCCAGAGGGAGCTGCGCAAAGTCTGATAAATTGCCTCATGTGATGTCACTTAAGTCAACGTCAGAAGACTACAAGTTTGGAAATTAAAAACAAATCTGGGGGGTAAGAATGAAATGAGCTTACCAGACCTCTGCGGCTCCTCGTCTCTGCTTAAGACTACAGGCTTGAGACTAAATTAGCTCCTGCTAGCATAGCACCCCACAATCTCCGACCAAACTGTCGGCATTTGGGTTGCATTGTGGGTAATGTAGGTGCCAGGTTTTGTCACGGAAGGAAAATATGTGGAAGAAAAAAGACAACATCTCTGGTTCTGCTGCATCAATTTTGATACGCTTTTAAATCTATCCTTTGTGAGTCAGTGTTACAGGAGTGCAACACCACATCAGTGGAGACCTATTTTAAGCAGCGCGAGCAAACTTCCATTCACGTGCATCGTATTTAGTGGTGACACGTATCTGAGAGACGGGTATCTCAAAACCTCATGTCTCAGAGTTGTTGTGTGATGTTCGGAGGTTTCTGTCCCCAAACCAAACGCATGCCAACTACACTGAAACGGCAAGATGGGAATGAGGTCTTGGAACCTTCAATCTATCGGCTTGACTGGATGTCACTAGAGGTGAGTGAGAAACTGTGCATTCTTAAAGTGCCTTGCTCGGGGGCACCATGCACAATCACTGACCCACGTCATGAAACAGAAACTCTCATTATGTCATTATGAGAGCTCATTACGGAAGATGGCGCGCCGTGTTCCTCACTGAGCACTACTGACAGCGTCTACCTTCATGCTCCCACCTCCTCCCCACCTTTTCCCTCAATAACCTTCACCAACCTGCCCCCTCCCACCGCTCTTTTTCATGCTGGGGAGAATTTCAAGCCTGGCTTCCCACGGAGAAGAGCGATTTGTAAAAAGAAAAAACACAATAAAAATGGAAAGACGGGTGAGGCTCGGGTAGCGGGGAGGGAGGGGTTGGAAGGACAGCAAAGCGAGCTCCCCTGCTGTGGCAGCCTGTGGTGGGGCATTAACAGGATGTCCGGGCAGGGTAAATCTTCTACCAGCCACTCGGAGCTCATAGCCACAGAGAACTTCCCAATCCCTGACAGGCTGTCAGTCACTGCAGAGGGGGCACTGATGATAGGACGTTGCCTTAAGCCTGTGCTGAATCTCCATTAAAGATCACAGTTTTATTTGTAAGAATGTTTTGTTTGCGCGCACGTGAAAAGAGGAGCTTTAGAGCTCCAAATATGACGAGTTGATTGTTTTTAAAGAAAAATCAAGTATGGAATTCAAATCATTTGCATTTGGAGAAGGATCTATGGTGAACAGACCCCGGTGACCTCTGACCTACAGGTGGCTCGTGTAAAAAAATAAGAATAAAATAAGATCCAGCGACAAGGGATTCCTCACATTAACTTCAAAGACTTGATAGGAATAGCTATTTCAGAAGCATCAGATGTGAGGAGGGTGCATTAACATGTTGTTTGCTTTAAAGAGAGAACCTGAGACCAATCAGCAGCTGGGGCTGTCCTCTAATTGCCAATCTGTTGTTTTTATCTGTCAGAAATGAGAAAATAATAGAAAGGTATAGACATGTATTGCTAATTTTAAGTCCAGTAGAAGCCATTTAGACTATCTCTCTCTCTCTCTCTCTCTCACACACACACACACACACACACACACACACACACAAGGAAGGAGACGGATGGAGATATCTGTCCCCAGGCAGCAGGAGAATCTTCAATTACGGCAGGATGCAGCATCAATTTAAGGGCTAATTATGTGCGTAATGAGCTCACCGCCGTGCGTCCGCGCCCCCGTCACCGCGCCCGCTGCTCTAACCCCCCACCCACCCCCGCCCCTCCTGCGCCTCCATATTAGCGCCCGGTGTCTAATTAAAAAACGACTTGCGCCGCGGCGCTCTCATCTGATTCACACCGCGGAAATGAATCCTCCGATAAACGTGTTTGACGGACACCAAACCATCACACGAGCTCCGGAGGCGGCGCTCTGCTCTCTCAGCCGGGTGTAAACTGTTTTGCATTTGGATTTTAAAAACCAAAAAAAAAAACACACACACACACATAAACAAAAGGTAAAAATGTAATTAAAAATTTAAATTAAAATAAATCCCAGCTCTGGCTCAAGACAAAAAAGGGTTAACCTGATGAAATACCCAGTCCACTGTTTTCCACGCGTCAAAGAACAAAAACATGCAAACTCAACCTCAAATTTAAAGTTTAAGAATAAATACACAGCCTGTAAGTGTACGAGCTTGTAGACCTCCTTCTGTGTTAATAGCTTCTCCTAATGATAAAAAAACACCCAAAAAAACACCAACAACAACCCCCTTCAACACGGAGATATTCTGAATCCAGAGGGGAACAATCCACCAGAAAGCAAGTGAAAAGTCAAGTGTAACCACTGAAGCAGGTGAGCGGCTCCATGTGTTGGTCAGTTGTGTACAGTTCTGTTAGAATTAAAAAGACCCTGTGTATCTGGGGCATCACTATCAAGCTGAAAAGGCGACGGGGAGGATTTAAGGCCTATGTATACACACTACACTACACAACACAACACAACACAACTAACAGCAGCACGAGTAGAGCATTAACTGACCCCCCCCGAAAAACAAAACAAAACAAAAACAGTGACACCCTTTAATTTATTTATTCCTCAGTTACGTCTGTGTTTTTATTACTAAAAACGTCTCCAAACCTGCACCTGTAATCCAAATTCCACTAACGTGTCTACTGGATATTTCAGGAGTTGCAGTATTGAATGGAAAATACCGTCGTCATGAAGCCAAATTACTGGGTTCCACTCAGTAAAAACAACACTATTCTTTTTTCTTTTCTTCCATTTAGGTCGAAGTGAAGACAATACTTGTTTGATCGTCCCCTAATTCGATCGTGGAAATAAAAACACGTTTATTTTGGGATATTCAACTTAAAATGATAAAACTCTAAAGGTCTTTGTAGCTGTTATTTAGCTTATTGCCTGCAGAACGTCCCCCTGCTATGCAATTTGATGGGGATTTATTCATTTTATTTCTGCTTGATCCGGGATCTCCACGCTAATGACAAAAACACAACAAGATCACATCTGAGCTCACTTCGGGCACTGCGTACCTTGCCTTACCCAGTTGACGCCCACGCGACGCCTCCAATCGCGGAATGACTTTCGGCGCTCCCGTCCAATCGGAGCGAGGTGGGCACACGGTGGGCGGGTCCCGAGCGGCTCCGGAGAGGGACGTTGAGATGGTTGAGGAGAGGAGGCTTGTCGGGCACGAATGCCACTCGTTGCGCGTCCTTATAATTTGTAGAGGTGCATTCAGCGCACGGCCCCGTTCGCCTTTCCAGGTGGAAATCCAGGAGGAGCCGGGACCAAACTTTACTGGGACGACTGGTGAACCCGGTTCAGGACAGGTGAAATTCCCAGCAGGCTGCCAGTGAGGCCACAGGATCGATTCCGATTCACAGCGTCGTCTCAGCGCGGGTAGGAATACTGCAAGTATATCTGTCTCAACAAGTCCGTCAACTTGTACTTGGATGTTAAACATTTTGATTTTCTTTAAAAAAAAGAAAAATATTTTAAACGGCCAGCGTGGTGACATAATTTCACAGTTGTTTTTCACCACGCATTTGAGGAATTGGGTTGGATCTAACGACATTGCCTCGATTGTACTGCAGTGATCAGCAGTGTGACGCCTGAAGCATGCTAACAGAAAAAAAGCATTGTGATTTATTTCCTCAAGTTTGACTCGTTTTAGGATAGATATTAAAAAGGCTGGCTTGGTGGATGTCAAATGACTTAAGTTTGACATCATTCTGAGATAGTTTTTGACCCACAGGGTGAGCTTGTTTTATAATAAGGATCAAATCAAAATCATCATGAATCCATCTAGATAATGTCTGCATTTCTTATCTACAATTAAGGACAGACCTTTCTGTTTTTATAAATGAGTGTTGTATGCAGACGGTTGTCAGTAGTATTTCTTCTTATTGCATTGATTTTTTTCTTTGTGGTGATGTTTTTTTTATTTAAAATTAATGAATTAATGGTGCCATTAACGGTGTCGAGAATATCCCGGTCACGTGTCTCCATCAGCAAATTCAGACTTTTGTTTTGATCGATGATTGACGTGCAGCGTCGTTTTTTTTTTTTTTTTTTTTTTTTCTCCCAGATTCAGCTCCATCTGACACGCAGGCCCTGCATCAGGCACACATCAAAAATAACACAAGGCACGGTTGCATCACGTCCGGTCTTATGGCGTGAACGCCTCTGCAGATCAAAGTGCGACTGGGTGCTTTTCCTTCTTGCATTCATGTGTCGGGGGGGGGGGGGGGGGGGGGGGGGGGGGGGGGGGGG
>JAVQJD010002133.1:0-32845 GCA_036023655.1 Nannoperca australis
GTCAATGTCTTGACTCTATTTTCTATTCATTTCACAACGTATGGTGGTGAATAAGTGTGACTTTTCATGGAAAACAGAAAATTGTTTGGGTGACCCCAAACTTTTGAACGGTAGTGTATGTCAGACCAATCTGTGCAAGTAGACTCCATGTATCGGCTGCCTGCTCATCAAGTTACAACAGTCTCACTGCATACACATCCACTGTGTGTCACTGACGTGCTGAAGTCCCCTGGGCTGCTGGTTCTCCTTCCTAACCTTTACCCACTTGTGGTGGACATAAACATGTAGAGCCGATAAAGAATAGCAAATAATCTGTCAACCTCGGGCAAGGATTACACTGTAGTCTACAAGCATAAGATTTAAACTGTGTGCACTACAATGTTTATAAAAAGGTATACTTTGCCTTCTCCCTGATTCTGGCATAGACACCTGAGTGCTTGCCGCACATTACAGATGCTCCCACGTAGCATTGTCTGTCCAGATGGCTTTTGTATTCCAGGCCTTACCTTTCAAGGTTAGAGATGATCATGTTGGTCAGGCCTGCTGCAGCCAATTTATCAGCTTGTTGGAAGTATTAAAAACTCTCATGAACAGCTCTATCATAATAATATCTTAGAAAAAACAGATTGCTATGGTTCTTTCTTTCATCAGCAACTACACTAAAGACCTGGCTTTTTCACTGTCTTGATTATGCCATTGCATACCATCTCAGCCAAACCATAATTTAATTTTGAATTACCTCGTTCATGTATTTTGTGTTTCTGTTTGAGGTTCATGTTATGCTATTTCCTGCAATATTGCTCCTCTGTTAAGCTACCCCTCAGTGTCTCTATGGCCTGCCTACTGTTCAATTCTGTTTTCTTAAGCCTGTCCTTTATGACATGGAGAATAGAGGAATTGGTTTGCATAACCCTTTTATAATCCTTCCATGCACATAGCACTGTTAGTCCCTTGGACAGATTCAGGGGCATTTTGGAGGAAATAGTGACAGCACGCACAACTAAAACTTTAATCTTGGCCAACTGAGTATTCCAACCATTTATAGGACTTATGCCATGTGTCACTAATCAACTTCATCCAATCTCCTTGGATCATCCAGGAAAACATCTTCAATCGCGGCTGGACATGACTCTGCTTTGGACTGTAAACTGTCTTGAATGGTAAAATAAACCCCATAATTAAAAAAAATAAACAACTAATCTAGAAACAACAAGGATCAGTTTCACTATGTACTGCTAATGACCACATTATTTGCATATGTTTTAAATCCTGAAACTGACAACGTTTTGTAGTGTGCCCTCCAGAATTATTGGATCCTTGATGAAAATGAGCATCAGAGGTTGTAGAAATTAACACAAGAAGGCGGCTAATGAGCAATTTTTGTGCTGAGAAAAATTGTAAAGTTTCATCTTAATTACAGTTTGTAGCTTGTGCTTTTTGGCTTATCTCTACCAAACATGATGATAATTCTGGAGGGCACTGTACAATATAACAAGGGCACACAATGTCATAGATACAAAGCATTTTGTATCTAGAATTATTTGTAGAGCATAAATTTGAACAACCCTATATAAAAATAGTGCACAAAGTTAAGATTTCCTCCTCTCTGTTTTCTATTATCCTCCTCATCTCTTGTGAAAGTTACATAGCGCAGTATTAACTCTGTGTATTGTGCAGTAAATTGTGTACCATCTCTAATGGTGGCCGATCACAACAAAAGTTGAACCACATGTGACACATCTTCTGGTGTACACAGACAAAATAACAAGTGCGACCTTATGTGCTAAAACACATAAGGTCAATACTATTAGTACAATGATAAGATGGTCCTCATCCTTAAAGCTTTTTTCTAAAAGTGAGCTATTAAATACTTAAATTAAATCAAAATATAAATCCTGTGTAAATAGTTTGTTCTAAATATTTATTGAATATTCATGTAGCGCATATAAATCCTAATAAGGGGACTTAAAGTAAAGTGTTTTAATCCCTAATCCCTAATGGACCCCGGCATCTACGATTTTGAATTCAACTGCAACATTATTACTTGTCAGAAAGGAAATAAACAAAAAATAAATAAAAAATGCCACTGAGAAATGATAGTCATTTCCAAGTTATGCATTTTCCCTCTATCAGGCAATGTGTTATACAAAATAAGATGGTTCACATAAAGCCTTCTTCACATCTCTTTTGACTAGATCTGAATGTGAGAGACCAATATGAAATAGGATAAAGGAAAAATAATGTGCCAGCATTTCTCAAAGAGATAAAGGACTAATGTGTCCCTCTAAGAGATGAGAGTATTGGGACAAAAGCCTACAAAAAAGATATTCCTCTAGTCAAAGAGCCCCTCTTTTCAATGAAAAAGCAATATAGAAGATGAGGTGTGGCAGCGGCTGAAATGCATTTCCATTAGGAGACAACCTCCTTGGCCTCAAAATGTGTTATACTGTGCTTTTAGACTTTTACATGTAAAATGTGTGTGTATGTGTGTGTGTGAGAGAGAGAGGGAGAGGGACGGGGGAGAGAGAGAAGAAAACAGAAAAAAAAGTCTATCTTTCTATATGTGAGAAAGGAAACACACACTTGTGTTACCTCTTAGAGTGTTTAATCCTAAAATCCACACACTGGTTCATTTCTTGAACTCATCCACCACCTGTAACAAAGGCTGCCACTTCCTCCACCACCGCCAACCCCTCAGATAACAGGATTTGCCTCCATCAGAGCTGTTTTATCTACTCGAGCTGTATTACTGGGAGATTAGAGAAAGGCTTGGGGATGGAGCCATGAACCTTCCTGCTGGGCGAGCCGGTGAGTTGGCTTGGGCAGGTTTGGATCAGACTTTTCCAAAACAACAGAAGTGGGTGTCATCTGTGGATTCATCTCTGTGGGGGATTGTGTTTCTCATTCCAAAAGAGAAAAAAACGTAGTCATAATCCAAGTGTTGTGATGCCAATCAATTGCTCTGTGAGTCAGAAAGTGCTGAATTAACCTCATTATCATTGTCAGGGTTTGCACAAAGTCCATAAGCTGCTTAAAGTACATAATGTACAGTTACATTTTACCACAATAAAGTACTGGGATATCCAGAGAATTTGATTCCTTTTAAGTTTCTAAAAAGACTACTTTATATTTAAGACAATATTATTATTTCCACTCTGAATCTCTAATCAGAAACTCATCCTTTCTTGTTTGTTTTTGTTTTTTGGGGGGGTTTCTTTTGCAACATTAGGCAGCTCTCTCCTTAACACTCACCTTTACGTTTTTTTATTTATCACATTCAACCTATTGAGGTTGACATCAGTTTGACTGAACGATAAACGATTAGCTAACCACAGAATGTATTCCACTATATAGAAAAACTGCACAAGACACTTAAATAAAACAGAAAGTCCATTGCTCCATGAAATGCTTTACTTTTATAGAGCTCCATTAAGTCCTCTTGTTTTGGTGACATTCTGAGCCGCTTGGCAATGAAGCACTGACCAGAAACCCGTTAAAGCGATCTGCGTTTAAGGGGGAGATGGGGAGTGGTTACCCCACATATCTCTTGCTAGCTTGGTGCTACGTTCCCTCTCTGAAATTCCACTTTTACAGTTTTATGTGTTTCCAAATGTTATTAAATTATGCATTAATAGCACCTTGCAAAAAAAAAGGTAATACAACGTGCTTTACTGAAGGTGTAAAAGCCATTAAGATAAGATACAAAAAGGTACACAAATAAATTTAAAAAGAGGAAAATAACATAGAAGATAGAAATAAGCTAACATAATACAAGTTAGCAAACACAGCAAGTTTTTCCTGCTGGGTTTCTTCAGATCGGACAGAAGTGGTACGGTAATGGTAATTTTTTTCCCGTGATTAACCCAAGTATCTCTGCTTTCATTGTCTGTGTTGTCAAACTTTGGAAACAGGTAGATTATAATAAATATGCAGGACTAAAATAGTCCAGCTTTTCTTTGATTGCCTACATACTTGCACATTGTATTATTTGAGTAAATAAGTAATTTGATGGAATTTAATTGGAAACCTAAACCTTATCAGGTCAGTGAAGTCGTTACAATTCAAGAATGTCTTTGATTTTATTTGACAGATACACCTTGTTGGTGTTCTTTACTTAGACAACCCATTCGTTGCCGGATCATAGTTTCAACTACTGTGGTAGATTGTGTTCTAGGCCTACTCTTGAATTCACTCTTGCTAGTGATTGTTTGCTTTTGTGCTTCGCTCGTCCGCTAACCGTGCTCTGCTGTCTTCTGGATCATTCTAAGCCTGTTTACCTGCCTGACTGCCTGTTTGTCTCCCTACCTGCTTCCATACGCTCGCACTCCTCCCAGATCTGCAGCCAGCCTCGTCACCCGACCCTCCTGTGGCTCCTTTCCTCAACGGGTCTCCATCCCTCTTGTCCCTCGTCCTGTCCGTGTCTCATTAATAAACCCTTTAACCTGAACTCACCTGTGTCTCTGTCTGCGCTTGGTTTTGCGCTCGTCTCAGATCACAACAATTACATTTGATTTACAGCAGCATAATTCAGTGTGGAATCACTTTACATGGACGCTTGTAACACTTTCGGCTCCATTTCACCGCCTGCTGTCTTTAGTAATATTACCTTTCATTATTTTTACGTTTTCACACCTTTGGGCAAACCCCAACATTAAGTGTTTGGCACACAGATACGGGGCTGGCAACAATGCTGAGCAGTTTACCATCAATATGCCTCATCCCTTAGGCTTACTTCAACCTCTGACTGACATCCATGAAACGTCCAACTTTTTCTTTTTCATGATACTATTGTCAAAGTAAATAATGGGCCATCTGTTGTGTCTAAGCTGATAGTCTTTTTCTGTAATGTAATTAATAAAATGGTTATTCCTTTATTTAAGCTTCTGAGCTTGCCTGCAAATTGTATAAACTTTCACTCAGAAAACATCCTGATTGCTTTCCTCAAATATGATGGGAGTTCTGATCTACTGAAACCAGCTTCTTGGAACAAGACCCCATTTGTATTGGTCTTTGCCAAATATAGTGTATTTTAAGATATATATTATTTCTTCTTGGTAGAAAGTTTTCTGGTAAATATTTGTATGTATTATTATTTTATTTTATAGTATTCATTTCATCATGAACTTGCGCTATCACATAGGCACCGTGGAAGAAAAGTGTGATCATGAGTGTTGCAAGCCACCGCCTACCTTTCCTATCCTTACCTCACGGCCTTTAGCCCCGAATGTTTCAAAAGTCAGTCACAGTTATTCACAAAAAAAGTCAAAACATAATACTGCATTATTCAAGATTCATGACATCTGAGTAAAATTAATGTAACCCCTTTTCTTTGATTATAGTGAAGTGAATCAAACAAAAGAAACAACTGAAAGGTTGACTGTTATCAAATCAGAAGTAGAAAAAGTGGATGAGCTCAAAGGAACATGTGCTTTAATTAGAAAACAACTAGTACCCTGAAAAAGGGTAGGTAAATATTTTCATTGGCAAGTGGCCCCTGAAAACAGCTCAACAATCACTTATAATCTGTATTATGTCCTAGTCTTTCTTTCTAGTTCTGGTCCCAATGAATCATTCAGGTTTCTGCCCCAGGCACCGCCCCTGGAGGCTGGGATGGCCTAGTAAACAGCACATGCTGTTAAAAGTGGCTTGATGTGATGGCTGATCACAACAGATAATAGTATCTACTAGGGCTGATTCAGACAGATGAATAAAAATGACATTCTTTGCCACTCCATGCTACAAATCGCCCCACACTTCTGTTAGAGTACCTGTTTATGATTTGTTTGTCATAACAGAAACCATCTGGGATATTATCCACACAAATCTTCATTGTGATTGTTAGAGATGTGTTACATGTACTTTAGAAGGAACCCCTACAAGACATGCATTTTAAATGAGAATTCTTTAGTTAATATTTATGTGCCTCAAATCAATTAATAATATTAAGTGAATGCTACAGTCCTCGTTCATGTGTCAGTGTAGCCAAATAGATTATGATGTATCTTATGGTTAGATCATTTTTGTTGTCAAAATGTTGTATGTACAGTTAATCCCAAAAGATGTGATCAAAGCGGCTCTACTTAATAAAAGCAAAATGTTGTTTATGGAAACCATGTTGCAACAGCATAACTCTAAACCTTTGTATCAGGTGTCTGAGTTGTTAAACTGACTAGTTAGCTTTTTTAAATTTTTATTTTTATTTTACTAAGGCGCCCACCAAACCTTTGGACACAAACAATAAAGAACAATGGAGCACTGTTGTTTTTACATCTTCAGCTACAGCAAAAAGACTGGAAGTATTTCTTGCAGGCTACTTGCATCACCCGCAATCTGCACATTGACACTCCCTTATGAATGATATGCCACTCAAAATAGATCACTGGCTTTGATAGTGCACATGTGCTCAGAATCAAGGCCATTGTATCTCATTTTAGTCCTGTGAAGGTCAGGATGATGATGATGGTGGCTTTCCCCTTGTCAAGGTTGTTCGTGTGTGGTGTATCATACGGTCACATCCACAATCATCATCATCACCCTTACGCAACAAGAGGATGTCAAAACACAAGTCAGTTTAAACCGCAAAGAAATCAGAGTAAGCACATTGACAGAAAGGCTTTTGTGTTGGCATCAAAGGGAATTACTGTTTGTAAAAGACACAGTAGGTGAGGTGAAAAGCAAGAGATTTTTCAAAAGCGAGTTTTTGACAAAAGGAGCGCCTACTATGGAAATAGCATTCTTTACTGTGAGTGTGATTGTGATGGAATAGGTACAAGTGAGAACATCCTCAATGGCATCTTGTGAAATTAATTTATAATTGTAGATTAGAAAGATTGTCCACACACATTACAAAACCTTTTTGTCTTCAAGCATAAATTGCACATGAGACACTATGTCACAACTGCAATTTCATTTGTTTGTCACATGCATTTAAAACTGTTTTAGTTGAGGTTGGGCAACGAAAATACCCCCTGTGACTGGTGTGTTATCATATTACATTAGTACAGAAGATTGTTAACACTGATGCATCTATGCATAAGTAGCGTTTTACTGCTTTAGCTGGTCAAGTTGTATATAGTTTTAATATCTTGAAATATTAGTTTACTCCAGAGGTACTTAATTTAGGGGAGATTGGGAGAGGGAAAAAAGTTCTGCTACACAAATTTGTATTAATTTATTGGACTTTTCCCTCTAATTTCTGCTTTTTTTGTCTCTTTGATGAAACAGCACTGTCTTTTGAATTTTACCCAAAGGGGATGATAAAGGTATATTTTATAATAATAATAATCTTTATTTATACAGCACCTTTCTAAAACCACATCACACAAGGCTTCACAACAAGCAGATCGGGGGCAGGGGGTCAGATATGTAAGATGGAGAGAGGCAATGGAGAGCCTTAAAAGTCAACAGTAAAATCAGCAAGAGATGCAAGGAGGCTAAAACAGGTGTGGTATCTTGTTAAAAGCCTGGCTAAGAGGTCACAAGCCAAAAAGGCATGGAGTCACTGATTTCATAAGCACATCATTTGTTTTTCATGTAAAAACTTGATTTGAAACGTAAATAGTACAGCTATCAGATAAATGTAGTGGAGAAAAAGTACAATATTTGCCTCAGAAATGGAGTACAGTAGAAGTATATATTATCATAAAATGGAAATAAAAGTACGTAAAGTACAAGTACCTCAACATTGTACTTAAGTACAGTTGTTGAGTAAAAGTATACTTAATTACTTTCCATGACTAAAAACTAAAACCTTTCTATTGCAGTGGAACATTTCTTGTCTCAGACAGATATTGAACTCAGGTCATGAAACATGAAGGCACATGGACAGACCCATCCGCATCATTGTTACTTTCTACTGTGTTAATCCAATTATTACAGTACTTGCTTTTGTCTGTGCCTCCTTCATCTTATTCTTTTCTTGGTGCGTAAACATATTTTACTGTGTTACACATACAGTGCTTCTATATGCATTTACTGAATTTTACTACAAGCATGTGCTTTCTAGGGTACCATCCAGTGACTCAAAGATGTAACCACTATAAATGTGAAGTTTTGGGTTGGGGGGCAGAATTTTGGCATTTTAAATGATACCACGAGACATTTGTAAGCGCAGGAAGTTTTTGAAAGCGAAAAGGATCAGATCTGGGAAGTTGAAGTAAAAAATCTGTAACAAAAATTTGTTTTTAATATTTTTAAAAATTGAATCATATCACAAATCATATTTAGACTATATTCACTCCAAACTCAATTTAAGCCTATTTTTATGTAGAAAGAAAATATAACCCTCGTATTGACTATTAATTATGTTTTTCATTTATCCACTCTCTGCGTTGGAAGCTAAACAAGCGACTGTATTTGAAACATCTCCAGAGAGCTGCGGGTGTAAAGTCATGTCGCTCACTGTGTGTCCTACTTTTAAACAGTACCATGAACAACAAATCTCGCACTAGGCACTTTGCATTTAAATAGAAGCTCTTCTTTTTACTGTATTTTCTGCTGAAACTTTGTCTTTAAAGAAATGTTTTATGTATCCTTGTAGACCAGGCCAAATCAATTTAAACTATCCTCTGCAAACCATTGATTTTCGAGGCTCAGGCAATATTATGAGAGGGTTGCAGCAGTTTAGCAATAACTCTGTTACTCAGGGGATTTGGATTAGACAATGTATGCCTTCCTTCTTCTACAGGGAGGCAGATGACTTGTAAAACGAACAGAAAACAGTCAAAGGCAGAACATGATGAAACGTAATGCTCCTGCAACTAGGCTCAGGGGTAACAGACATGTCAGCAAGTCACAGCGGTATGAGAGACTGCATTTGAAATTGATTGGTATACGTTGTCTTCATATGTCATCATTGTAGGAGAGTTAGGATGACTCATTGTCACTTACCTGTCCATCTATCTCTGTCTAGGGTTTAAAGATAAACTATTCTGCACTGTTTTAACAAGTGAACTCAGCAGATTTTCTTTTTTGAAAGATAACATATTGGTACGTACAGTAGATTGTGTCCTTATATTGATTTTTAGCTTTTTTTTAACTATGTTGCACAATGCAGTCTGAGCTCTTTGTGTAAAAAGAGAGACAAGTGTTTCTTGTCAAAATCATAAATAGTGTAACATTGAAGAAGTTGCACATCATTTTCATTGTGGTATTTAGGTTATAAACTAAATCAAATGCAATGAAGTGGTCTTTTAAAGACTTCCTGTTGACAGGCACAGTACCAAAATAGATTTCACATGGACTAACTCCATTTTCTGCCCTTGCATGTACCTTGGGCTTGGATCTGAGATTTTGCCTTTAGCAAATAGTTGTTTCACAGCCAGAACTATTAAACAGTGGGTGATAATATGACACCAATTCCTTATATATTTTCTGAGTTTTATTTGATTGTACCCATTTTTGTCTTTCTGTCTGATGAACCAACCAAATGTGTGTCTAATGAGGATAGATCATGGTTTAGCTTAATGCCACTTGGCCTTTGTCATGGAATTATAATTACTTGGGAATTTAATAAATCCCATGCATATTGACCCAAATGGTCAAAGTTCAGACCAGGCAAGCAAATATAGATTTTGACAAGATCATTAAGAGGAGATCATGACTGAGGGAAAAGAACAGAAGAAGATTTTTTTTTTTCCACCACTCTTCAAAACCACGGCTGGTCAAAATTCTCAGTGGGCCTTCTGACTGATATGTTAATTGATCTTTTACTGACTATTAATACAGGGCAATATATTCATGAACTGTGCAAGGAATATTTATAAGGCAATAAAAATGTAAAATAACTATTACCCACTTCGCATGACTAGTTTGGGAGATTCCAGACTGCATAGTCCCTCTATTTTTCAACTCCTATGATAATAGGTTAGTTCTATTGCACTTTTCTTACACTTTTACAAACATTGAAAAAGACTAGTAACCCACACAATGAATAAGAGTACAATTTGCGTTTCCTTTAGTCTCTGTGAGACACACAGGTCAACAGTGGAAGCTGGGGACAAAATGTGTAGTTTTATAACAAAACAAAATCACTGCAATGAATAAGGCCACAAACTCCATCTGGTATTATCAGTGTGTCTTGTGTTCTGTGTATGTGACATCAGCATGCAGATGATCAATAGTATGACTTTGTGAAACTAACCTCTCACCACCTAGTATAATTATAACAAAAATATAACGTAATTAAAGTAGCAAATGTGATGAGAGAGATTTTTTAAAAAGCACTGGATAAAAGAAGTTGATGAAATTCCTGTATGTCACTTGCTGTCACAATGTGTTAAATTATGCTAATGTACACCCAAATTATTGCTTTGTTCTTTTTTTTGTTTTATTTTGCTTTATTTAATGTTTTTGCCATGTTAGCTGCAGAGCTTTAGTATAGTGACACTGACTGGTTCCACACTTTGGTTCAGAAGATTTCTCCGGTTTACTGTGGATGATTATCAGAGGATGAATCTTTATGTTTTTGTTGACCCAGTGAAAATGTATCTAGTACAATCACCAGGCCATCTACTGAGCACACACTCCCCAGAGGATGATCTCCTTTCAATTTTGGACCCTTTGAAGCTTTAACCTTGACCTTGAGTTTTCTTTTACCACATTATCAGGCCTAAAATGTGAACTTCACACACACGACATGTTTTAATCTGATTTCCATAAAATTCACCCTGCTCCCAAGAGAATAAGACTTTCTCCAAGTTTGTTCTCAGGGATTCAGTGGACAATGTGGGAGTAGCTAGATGACCTTGACTTCGCGGATGACATACCTCTCCTTTCAAACACACGGATACAAATGCAGGAGAAGACAGAGAGACTCTCACAAGCTGTAATAAAATTTGGTCTTCGTCTTGGTCACCCAATATGGCAAAGACACAGGTGATGAAGATCCACTCCAAAACCAGCAACCCTATCATACACAGCACTGCCCTGAAGGAGGTAGAAACATTCACTATCATCATCATCATCATCATCATCATCATCATCATCATTATCCTTCAGTTTATTCACTACAAGATAAAATACAAGTGCAATCAAACAAGACATAATAAGGATATGTGAAATGGGACACCCTGATAAGCTCTTTTACATACCTAGGCAGTGTTGTGGTGAGATGACGACATAAAAAGCAGGATCGTAAGACTATGGTGGTGTTTAACATGCTCATATGTGGAGGTTCTCAATCAACACCAAAATACCCATCTTTTCTCCAACATGAATCAGGTGATGCTTATTTAATATACCAGGCATTCATTAATACCTGCCTGAAGAATACTACATATCTGATAAAGAGAGACTAAGTAAGCAATATGGACCTGTGGAAATGAACAAGCCAGGATCCCATTGACTTACAAATTTGAAGGAGAAAGTGGAGTTGGACATGACACACGCTCAGAGAACCTGCCAGTAACATCACCTGACAAGCCCTGAAATGGGACCCCCGAGGAACAATGAAAAGAGGTCGACCCAAGAACAGCTGGAGGAGAGGTGTCCAGGCAGAGATGTCTGGGAGTGAGTTCAACTGGAGAGATCTCAAAAGAACCGCCAACAACCGAGTGAGGTGGAGGACATTTGTCAATGACCTATGCTCTCTAGAAGAGCAAAAAGCTTAAGTCAAGTAAGTCAAGTTTGTCTCTCCAACTCATTTGTTATAATAGTGTGAAATCTGCAGCCTCAGCAAGCATGCTTTGAGTCTGCTCTTTAATAAGCAGATTCTTCATATGTTCTTAAGGTTACATTTTGAAAGTGTCATATTTCTGTCTATAAATATGCAGTCACCCATGGCCATTTGGCTTTTGTGAGTGTGTGTGTGTGTGCGTGTGTGTTTATAGGTCACACCCCAATGGAACAAACCAATGAATGGAAATTGATCTGTTTGACAAAGCAGCAACAAGGGTTTAAGAAAGCTTTAGGCTGCCTAATTGCTATTTTTTCACGTCAAGGAAAACTCACATAGAATCCAAATTGTAACTTTTACTTCTCACTGTTTATTACACAATAAATACAATATAAAATATACAAAATACATAAATACTATCACATATGTTACACCCATCGCTAGTCTTTTTAATGCTTCTAATTCAGAGCATGAACGCCTCTCGTAAGTGTACAATATCTAAGTAAGTCATTCAGTCCACAAAAGCTTCAGAAAATTAATTGGGGTCAGTCCAAAGTGAAAGGAATAACAACTAAGCCGGTATGATGGAGTTTAGATAATGACAGATGTTTCTCATGGGAATACATCACCCAGATGCTTAGAAGCTGCAGTATTAAACTTTCACATTGTGGCAGTGAAATCATTCATCTTCAAGTGTAGCCATTTAAATGAAACCTACAGTATATTTTAAGACATGGTTGATTATGAAAGCTCAAATTTGTTTATTTTTATTCACACTTTAAATGTGTCATTGTTTGTCATATAAACACCTAAATAAGATGTGTAAATAAGACTTATTTAATAATTAATATTTAACTAAAATATTCTTATTTCTCCTTTTATACATTTGTTTCCAAATTCAACTTTTAAAGAAGACTCTTCTTACGGAAAGACAAAACGATTTTCCTCACTTAAAGTGAGAATGTTCAATATGTAATAATAATAATAATAATTTTGATAGCAGTATTTTATTTGACTATTTTTAATCTCGTATATTTCTGAGGTTACCAATAGAATGTTCATTCTTTCTACCTGTAAACTGCAGGAGGAACCTTTTTCAGGAGTTTACTATATAGCCGCCAATAATGACCGGAAGTTAAAAGACAAAACCATAAATGGAACAGACGAAACAATGGGAAAGCCAAATAACGTCAGTGTCACATTATCAATCATGTTCTTCCTGTTAAAGTTTGAAATGTGAATGGCACTAAATACTGTATCTTATTAACCACTGCTGATAAGATGTTAAGACATCAGATGTTGTGAAACCATTGTTTTAGCATATTTGAGGTGCTTTGGCTTTCCAATCATAAACATAACAAAGCATTATTGCAGGATTTGATTCTAAATTCTAAACTAAATGGGTTTAACTTGCTCAAGGTTCTACAAAGTTTAAACTCTAATTTTATCCCACCATTAATGTAGCAAGAAGTGGATTACATGTTTCATGCTTCAGCATTCATAAAACCGTTTGTTCACTTCTGTTGAATGTTGATTTGAATTATTTTCTGTCACAAATCCAAGGCAGCCCATTTTTCTTTGTGGGAATTAATAACATTTTATCTTACTGTCTCTGAATAAAAGGGTGAGGTTGTATACAAAGGAGTCAGAAAAGTGTGAAGCATAATATTTTGGCAAAGATATCAACTACCTTTGTAGATGGTTGAAGTTATAGATGTGTTTACCTCTTTAAACTTAATTGCTGCGTCTTCTTTACCCTCATAATTCCCTGCCTCCTTTCCCTTCCTTTCTTTATCTTCCTTTAACTCTCTGCTTGTAAACTCCTCAACTACTCTTTCACTGCTTTGTCCCTTCATATTGTCTCCCCTCTGTTACTCTTTGCTGCTCCCCATGCTCTCTAAATTAACATAGACAGCCGGAGGTGCATGTATTCTTATATATTGATCTATCCATTTTTAATGGCCGCACGCTTCCCAGAGCAGGAACCGTCTCATGCAGGTTCCGTTGGGCCAATCATGCTGTCAGGGCTTGTTGCCACTCTGTGCTACTTAGAGCGAGAGCAGACGACCTTGGAAGTGCATTAACAGCATTCCCAGGGGACACGGACATGTCCATCAGTCCCTGGTCGCACATGAAATATCCACAGAGAACCCTAGATGGTCTTTGCTGAACAAATCTTTAGGGATTAAATCCACCCAAAAACAAAATGTGCATGTTGTTATCTGTAATGATTTCAGGTAGCCAGGCCGGACAAACCTTTATTACACAATAGTACAGTTGTTATTGTTACCGCATTTTTACAATAACAATGAAATATTATTTTCATTTCAAGATATTCATTGTGTTATCTGAATGAATCGTACAACCTTTCTCTCAAATCTTGATTAATCTGCTTGTGAATATTTGAGTCGTTTTTTTTTTCTTTTTGATTTTGGTTGGATTTTTCGGTCAGACATACTGCCGTTCAATTCAGAGACTAATCAAACTTTCACAGCGTGTTCTCTCTGAGTGAGGGTACCCTTTAAGAAGCGAGCTAAGCAGTGCACCCAAGACCCTGAGATCACAGAGTGTCACAAGAGCATAAGTAGAGAGACGGGCTGAATACCAGACATACTCTATGATTCATCCATCACTCACTTGACTTTTTCTGTTTAAAGATCCATTACCATCTACAGTCTAGACTGTCCTCATCCTCTGAGCCTCTTTTTTTTTTGTTTCTTCTGTTCTCCGTGTACATCAGCTAATTTCCTTCCTGTGATAAAGGCACTGTCACTAATGAAGGCCTCAGACACTGAATGGCCAATCAAAACATATTATGCCTAGATGGCATGCAGCTAATTGCTCACGACTCAGAGTGAAGATAAGGCGAAGGGATTGGCTGGTTGGTGATGGAGATGAGGACACAGATGAGGCACCGTGAATGTACTGAGGAGAACTGGAAAAATGTGCTGTAATACGTAAATAGCTATGCTTTAATATTTGGAAATATATGTGTTTTATTTGTGGCTTTTAGGCTAAGCACATTAATAATGCATATACATTCAGTAGAAATCTGTTTTTTAAACACATTTCAATTGCATTTGCATGCACAAATGCAAACACATCATTTGGATATGCACTCACATGTAATGCACTCATAGATAGGACCAGCATCTGAATATTTACAGTAATCGTTTTAGTGAGCATCTCAGAAGTGCATACTAAAAGGTAATAACAGCATAACAACAACATTTTTTTCATTCACACTTTAAATCAACTTTATTTTTATCTGAACCTTCTCCTATTGGTTTCCCTACCTCCGCTTAATAAAAGAAAAACATGCTACATGGCCCAATGAGTTGTTTTGCTCCATTTTTTTATCATAGATACTTCAGACAGACTATATAAACAACTCATTTTTGCACATTTGTACATCTATTTTGCAGACATATGTTCACAGACACAACTATGCAAATTCACACAAATGCAAGTGCACATGGAAATATATTATACACACAGACTACTAAATACAAATTATATATTGTATACACTTCTGCCGAGGTGAAAACACAGTAAGCACACTTACACACACTCATACACACGCAGTCATACATGGACCATCCACACATACACAAAAACACACACTGAAACACATACATTATTTAGCACACGTGCCACATATCTTGAGGAGACATAATTCTCAGCCCATTGCAGGCAGCAGCCCTTTGGGTTTTCTCCCTTTCTGACAGTGTGTCAGACGGGTCTGTTCTCCAGCTGCTGGCTTGCACTGAGTGAGAGACCAGCCTAATGAGATCACTGGCATCCAATTCGGCGAGGGTCAGCGCTCATTTCGAGCAATTCATTTTTAATTGGTCTCAAATCTAATCCATTTCATAATGTCAGCTCCTGTGCTCATCTCGCCCCGAGCCTACTGAGTGACACAAAGTGATTCCCTTGATGTTGTTAGCTCTGTGTGTTATTACATAGCCTGAAGTGATTGAGGATGTTGCCGTGATTGTTGCTTGGTTGGTTGTTGTTTATGCAGTGACGGTACAGTAGTCCTTTGCCCACTGCAGCACCGATGCCGCCCTCCAACACTGATGATTATTATGAGGTGTAATGAACCAGATAGAATAAAGCTATTTCTCATGTCTGCAGGTTCTCACAAGAGCATCACAAGAAATCCTATCATTTCAAGGATGACATACATTGTGTCACCGTTTCATTATGTTTTCTGATCATCCATTTAAATATAAGTTGTGAGAAAATGTGCAGGGAAGAAATGTACTTATCTTCTCTCACAAAGTACTTTCAAGGCAACCCAGAGCAACGCACTTGACCCGTAGTTGCTTAAGGAGAGCTAATCAGTAGGAGGCTGTACTGGGCCACCCCCTGGTGTCAAGATGTCATTTCCTTGCAACTGCAAATATTTTAAAAATGGCATGGTATATACACTATTTATCAGTCATTTTTTTTAAGAGTTTCTGAAACTCTGGTACACTGGTACTCTTCCTGTGTTTGGATCCATCTCTCCTCTCCTTTCATTTTCTTCTGCTTTCCGAGCTTCCCCTTCCTCCATCTAACTTGTGTGACCAGCTGTGCCTCCTGCTTTGCCTCCATCAAGATGTCACTTCTAATTTGCTGGTTGTGCTGACTCCATCCCTGCTAGCAATCAGTGAAGAAGACATCCATTACTCCTAGTTGTGGCAGGTCCCCTCAGGGTCCCGCTGGACCTTAATGACACCTGACAGAACACAGGTTTACTACTTAGCAAACTGACCCCCCAGAGACAGCCGATAGGGTCCATTTGGCTAACACTTCCTCACATAGTTTACAAAGACCAGACAGGGGAAGGTAACACAAGAAGTCTTGTCTTGTCATGTCTTACCAGGTTCTTATACTGGCCCAGTAGGGTTCTTTCAGGTAGACAAATGAGGAAAGTTTGCTAGATTAAAATCTTTTCTCACACACATTTTACCAGTAGACCGAAAATAAATCTCATTAATTTAAGAACATGTCTTAAAATCTTGAATCAAGAGGCCAGCAACTGGGTGCATTTTTTTTTGTCTTTACATAAACTATGGATCATTAACCTTATTTGAAAAATATGTCCATCAACAGAGGACTTACTGTTAATAGAAATCTTTGAGCCATCATGATTGCTCACTGGCTCTTGTGCCAGGCTGGTGTGAGACGAAGGTTTGACTATACAGTGTTTAAGTATCGACTGCACCTGTGAGGCCTGCCAACACTGCAAACATTGTAATGTTGTTAGTGTTGTGATGATTCATTAAAGACTATGCTGTTCATTTAAGAATGTCAGGTTGTTTTCTTTCTCTCCCGCTCCTTGCTTTTGATATACGATGTCATGCATCAATCACTTTAAGTAGACAGCAATGAAAATATGTCAAGTGTGATCATAGCATCATTAAAAATGGTGAGTTGTTTTCTTCTCTTGCTACTTATTATTGAGCTGTGTTCATTATTCTATGCGCTCATTAAGTGTGCAAGGCAAACTCTCTTTGGGACCATAAACATTTCAACTAACTTCGACTGAGAAGCTGACCCACCGAGGAGAGTCATAACTCTTATATTGCTGCTTGTCCATAGACAATTGAGAGTGTGCAGAAACACCTACCACCTCATTTGGCAAGCACAGCCTTCTCACAGAGGGTGACAATGTTGGACCTGAAGCAATTGGTTTAAATTACCCTACAGATAAAGCAATAAACTAATAGTGTGATGAGTGTCCTTACTCCTTCCTCGGGTATAAAGTTTTAGCTCCATGATTTAGTATTTACACTTCATCTCATGTTCATTTCCTTTTAAGTGTCCCCTTAATTAAGTGAACAGTGCTGAAAGACAATTTTATGTACAACTTTGTTCATCATTAAATAAAATACATGATTTAAATTACAGAATACCAATAGTGATTCATTTCAAATTTATTTATGAGAGTTTTATTACATGCTCCTTGTGAATCGTCATACCTTCACCTCAGCTAGCCCAGACTACAAGATGGAAATGGTGTTTCCACGCAACTGTAGTAATGGTATATCCTGTAGTACATCCAATGCTTACATTCACTACCAGTCCATTGCAGAAAGTTGTGGAAATCTCTGTTTAAAGCAATAATTTCAGAAAACACATTTGTTTGTAGCAGAGAGTTAGATGAGATGATTGCTAGGCAACCAGCAGAGGCTCTAGGAAGGTAATGGTTCCGGCCAAGAAATAGTCCTCCATAAAACAGTTAATCGTCTCTTTTACACTTCTTCGGGTCAAACAAGAACAAGACATAATGTTTTGTTTAGAGAGCTTTAGAGGGTGCAGATAGGCGGTTACTATTCCTCTAAATGTTTTGCTTAACTTTAATCATACCTTTGACATAGAAGAACATTGTTACTGATGGTGCAGAATCATCCAATACCAATATCCTGTTTCAGAAATGAAAAAAAAGTGTTTCCACATTGACTTTTAGAAAAGGGACTTACCTATGCAAATCCTATGACTTGTGTATAATTCTTAGAAACTGATTGATGCAAGCTTGACTTTGTATCTCTATACTCTTTTAGGTATTTTAGAAACACAGCTTTGAAGAAAATCAACATGTAACAGAAATCATCTTTTGCATCCTGTGTATGTGCACGTATACACACAAATAAGACAGACTTAACATTGTCCTTGATGAGGACTTGAGGGTTTGCCAGAATGATGAGGGCTGGAGGAGGAGGAGCAGGAGGAGGAGAGCAATGGCAGTAAAAACATGGCTGAGCACCTGCCCACAAAAGACGGCTGCCAGCTAATAAAGTGACTCTACAGCTCGCTGCTGCCTCATAAATCCTTCTGTCTCTGCACATACAAGCCTACAACCAAGATATAAATGGAAAATATTTGTATAATGTTTCCGAATTGGCTCTCTTGAATTTGCTTTGTATACATTAAGAGTGTAAATGTATGAGTTTCTTAAAATGGCTAATACAGAGTACCACCAGAGTTCTACCAGGCTTAAATATTGATTTGACTGCATGCTCACAGTACCAGTGCTCCGGCATGACAAGAAAATTTCCTTCATATGATTTGTTAAACCTCTCATTCACAATTCACCAGAGCAAGCCACTGCACTGAATTAATGACTAAGCTGCTCAAAATGGTCAAATCTCTCATGAGTGCACACACCCTGCTCACCCAACCCAACCAGGTCACTGACATGTAAAATTTGAAAACTAAAGAGCCTTCAAATGGTTGTTGGCAATGAAAATGAATGGCAGCTCAAGACAATAAAGCCACATTACACCATAAAAATTCCATTCTGGATTCACATTGCCTTCAGGGCCCAGTTTTTATGTAATTTTATGTTTGGGTCTGTGTCCTGGTCAGAATCTGAGCAGCTATTATGACGTTGAGCCAGTTGCTATAAGTAAAAATCGAACATGACCACATTTTATTCTCCTCGGTGGCTCGTTTTAGGACAAACTGTTTGATTTTTTTTACAAGAAGAGACCAGTCAGCAGAGTGAATTAGTGTGTGTGAGTGTCTCTCCATTCTCAAATGTTATATCGGATCCAACACTAATCTAATTGTGTATGTGTTTATTTTGTAAAAGGTTTCATCAATAATTGTTATACTAGGACCCACATGATGGGGAAAGGGAATATGTTCAATGTTTAGTTATATCATTTAAGCCTAATATCACGTGACCTAAGTCATGTAGCCAATAGCCCATACTATCCTCATATTTTTTTTCCTAACTGCATGAGAAAAGGTTCACCATAATTTGTTTTGTGTTTTGGAACATGTAATAAAAAATAAAAATAAACCTTAGTTATAACCTTAACCTTTAGTGTTATGTATGTATATATTTTGGTCCAAAATATGTCAAAACAATCTACAATTGTGCAAAATAATCATAAATTGAATGTTAGTGGACCAAAAAATTGCCTAAATTCCAGGCTGAATTGCTGCAGCCGACAGTCTACAAGGTTAATTGCTGATTAACTTGGATGATACTGCAATACAATATAACTCTTTCGTGTAATTGCACCACTAAGCTGAAATGCCCTTATCTCGCCATGTGAAGTGGAACTTGTCAAAATGAAGAAGCTGCTCATTTTGTTTGGTGAAACCAGAGTTTATGGCTTGAAATGGAAAATGCAGCCAGTGACCACTAGTTTAACTTTAAGAGCACTAGAAGGAACATGTTTTCAAATACAAGTCCTCAAAAATGACAAATATATTCTTGAGAAAAGAATATAATTTAAAACATTATAAGATTAAAGCTAGGCCTGTTGAATTCTCTGGTTTTAATGGTATTTTTTCTTTAAAACCAAATTATTTGATGTAGGATATATTCTGAAAAATATTGGTCCTGTTAACATCATTAGCCCATATGAGAAATCAGCCAGTACACCTAGTGTATATGTACAGTATTAACTGCTGTTCCTCTGCCTCCTGGTTAAATAGAGAAAAAAATGTCTCTGTCATTAAGAGTAAATTTGCACTTACTCTAGGAAACAGATTTTACAGCATCGATGAACACTTAGAAGCCACTTTACTGCAAGCTGTCTGATACACTGCATCACAACTCCTCTCAGCCATCAGATATTACATTGAGCTATGTAGTAATGAGATATACTGAGGTCATATTTGGCTCTACTACATTCAAGAAAGTATGAGCACACCAGATTACACAGCAGTGACTTAATACAGCAGCGATCACATCTATCCTACATTAGCGCTGCCTTAGGTGTGATAAATGTACTATTTTTACAGTTGCCTGTAAAACCACTGTTTGCAGATTTCTTGATCATCAGGTGGCACAGGCAGCTGTGAGTGAATGAGCTGAAGAGAAGCCAGGACAATAACATTCACACAGTAATAGTTCCTATGGGGAAAATGGCTTGTGACAGCAGTGGAGGGGAGAGTACAGATACAGAATACAGAACAGCATGAAAACGGACCATGAGAGCAAGTGGTTACAACAGAGGAACGTTTTATCAGTAAGACATGGTATATGTGTGTGCACAGTTTCATCTGTTCACATCGTGAAGTGGAAAATAAATGCATGCTGAACCTGGCCCAAAATATGCAGATGACATACAGTAATGTGATGAAATATGCATATGCCATGAGAATTAATTCATAGCCAGGCCAATATCAGAATCACGTTGGTTTTGAGATTTATTTTTGAAGCTTTCTATACTCAGTGTCAGCAAGGAGTAGAAGGTCCCTATTGAGAGTGAATCACGCGAACGGGGCTAATCGATCCAGTATACTGACCGCTTAAGAAGTGCTGTGACTTCCATATGGTCATAATGTTGCCAGTTGAGCAAGTTTTCCTCAACAACATTCAAGTAATTTACACTCAAGTCAAAATCTATCAAAGTCTTTTTTGGTCCCATTGAATTCATTTTGAGGAGAAAAGAGGCAAGAGATAAGTGAGATCTACCCTAAATTTCACCACATCAATGCATAAACAAATACAGAACCACCTTCCTATATAATTAAGTCCAATACAATAAACTACAGCATCAACAAAACAGAACATTAAAACATTATCTTAATGTAATTTAATAGTAAATAGTTACAAAAATCTTTACTGCAATGCATTATGTTTCAATGTGCTCCTGTTAATTTGCTGACCACTTTTACATCTCTTGTGTGACCTGTGTGTACATACTATTCATATTGATTAGACATACCAATGAGCAGATCAACAAGAAACACATAATGCTAAATGCCTAAATGGAATGGAATGGAATGGAAAACAACCTCATAGGGTACCGACTAAACAATGAACTTGAGGCAGAAGGCAGAAGAAGCATGAAGGCAAGAACAGTGTAGAGTGTAGAGAACGGAAGAGGTGATGTCCCAGGACCAGGAAATCAGCCTGGGGAGATCCTGTTTTGAGTGGGTAGAAGACAGGTGGCTTCAAATAGTCACAAGGTGGCCGTGGAGGTCTTTCTCTGTCTAAATCAAAGGATGGCAGAGAGGCGGAAGAAACATGGGAGTGAAAGTGTTACCTAGAGAAGCCTCGGGTGTTATTTCCAATGACCTTTACTGCCTCTGACGAAGCAGAGTTGATGTTTGTGTGAGCTGATGATATGGCAGCTGTGGCTCATCTGATGACCCTTCATTCCATTTGTGGCTCCTGGGTTTCTTTGAATCTCAGTCTTTGGAGTGCTGGTGCAGAGGAGAAAAGGATCCTGTGTAGTGCCAATCATTGCAATGGCAATGATTTACCAGATTCTTGGGCATTCATTTGGTCTTCTTAAAAATAAATTACTTCCCTTGATCTTTGAGTGCTAAATCGTAAGGACAAAAAGGGATGGAAAAACCATTACATGAAGTTGTGTTGTTGTTTTTCCAGATGTCTCTGTTTCTTGTGAAATACCGGATACTTTTACACCTATGGGTCAATCTGTCATGTGAAAAGATCTAAGATTATCTGAAAGGAAAATCTGCTTGTTGGTTGAACTGTTCACTTGCAGTGTGTATCACATTATCACATTATCAGTGTTTTTATATATTACTTAAACCTTTAATTGGTAGAACCCATTACGTCAGGGCTTCCCTCAGCTGACCCATATACTGTATGAATCAGTGTGTTTATGGAGCACAGGGAGCACTATTATTTTCTGTCTGAAGAAAAGCTCAGTCAAATGGCTATTTTGAGCAAAACAAAGAAAATGTATTAGTCATCACTCATCTTATGTAGAGAGAATGATTACAGAGTAGGCCAGTTCTTCTCATTAGTCAGCACTGTGCATTATTCACCTGACTATTTTGATATAATGTACTCCATGCAATATAATGGAAGCATTATTAATGTCACCTCAAGAGTACAAAGGGACTCCTTCAAAGTCTGTGGGTTGTTCACTTGTGCTTAAGTTTACCGACAGGTAGCAGACACTAGTTAAAGGCATTTAGAAGCATTTTGTCCAGCTTGACTTCATGGTTGAAGGATCCCAGGTGTGCTGAGGTTTAGTCAAATGGGGAGGTGGTGCCAGGATAACATCTTCAAGTAGTGTCACCTTCACATAGAAAACTTTAGGTTGGATGGATTTGTATTTGAGCTAGATAAACCATTCATGAAAATTCCTTGCTAATAGCTAACTATCTCAAAACATAGGGATTCTAATCAAAAACATGAATATGATTATTCACATTCATATTTCCTGAAACATATGAAGGACACATAAAAGTTGAGGGGGACAAATAATCAGACAAACTACATAACACTTGTTGGGGGATAATGAATGCAGAAATTGTGGTCATGGTCATCATGCGTAGCAATATTTCAAAATCAAGAATCCTGCAGTCTGGGGACTAAGCACTTGTTGGGTTTAAAGTTGTTTTATAGGCCCTTTTTTCACAAAATTAAGAGACAGAATCAAAGTCTAATGACCCAAAGTGCTTCTCTGCAATGTTGTGACAATAACTTGCAAGGAAACATCACAGACTGAGGTTCAAAATGTTAAGGCATCACTTGAAACTATATTGTCTTTTTTTGGTAACCTTGCTGTGAGTTGCCACTCAACAACCACATAATTCACTCTTATTTAACAAAAACCAACAAGACAAAATCTTTGTGTGGTGTTATCTCTTATTCTTATGAAAGGTACGTTTGTTAAAGTAGGTCACTTTAATAAGTATCCTTACATTTATTTTATCTTACATTCTTCCCTTAGAATTATCCAGAAATGCCAAAAGGTTTTAGATTTAGGGGGAACATTGAACTCCCTTTTCACCTCAACAGCTTCAGCAAATACAGCAGAGGGTTGAGCTGGCAGTTTGTTTTGCTCATGAAAATCCCACATTGGCTGATCCCTTGATTGAGCAACAGAGCTGTAGAGCGAGCTGCATCACTATTTCTCCGGGAATATAATATTGTATATATGAATATATACGAATATGAATATAACATTATATAATATGATATTTACGTACACAGCGTATACAGTGCATAAATAAAACATAATGATCAAGGTGGTCATTATTATGGAATTTATCATTGTCACTACATCTAATTTTGGTACTTTTGAAGGTACAAAAATTGAGTTGCAACAAAGTGTACAGTGTTGTTTATGTATAGGGAAGCCTACTGCTTGATCAACAGGCTTTTGTTCTCCCAAATTGACATCCCTGCTTTCTGAGAGTGTGGCCTTCTCAGCCACCATGACTTGCGGTTGTGCTTGATGTGGGCTATTGGACTTAATGATTTTTTTTCATATTTGTCCATCCATGAAAATGAAACACATCTCTCCTGGTCTTATTCTGTCGCATTGCCTGATCCTGGTCAGGGGTTTTTGGATGATTCCATATTTTAATAAATCATACCTCTTCATCTCTTTTTTATACAGACTGTATGTTTGTGACTCTATAGTGCAGCTAAGATGTTCCCATTTTTAGAGAAGCTAGGGTAATTTTACTCACAATACAACTTTTGTATTCCACTTAACATGTTAGTTGCTTGTTCTGGGGTTTAAAACTATGATAATTCATATTATGATTCATAATAAAATATATTACTCTCTGAGAGCTCGTTGCCAAAATAAGGGGATCACAGTATTAAGTATTTAAGAATGGAAGAGCTAAAGGCAAAGATAACATTTAAAAAATGAATAGGTTTTATACTTGCTGAATGAATACTGACTGTTATTTATTTTTAATCTTCAGCTCTTTTTTGTAATGTGTTTGTGTGTTTGGATTTCATTTTGAGTGTGTGTGTGTGTGTCTACTTGTATTAATCGTGTGGTGACAAAAATCTGTTCACACAGTCACATTATGAGAACAAAAAGCTGGTTTCCACACGGTAAACAATTACTTTTTACTTTTTTATTATAGGGTGAAGACCTGGTTTGAGGTTAAGGTTTCAGGTATGGGTGTGCTATCTATCTATCTCTGTACAATACTCACATGTCATATGTTGAGGGTGCTATTGGAGAGTTATGAGGCTTCAATAGTGTCACTTAGCCAAATTGAATGGGTATCTTTATCTTGACAGGCTTATTTAAAGAGTACATTTTTGTATAAGATTTTGTCCCCAATTTCTTACAGTTGTTTTAAGAAAGTATGACTTCACAGCCAGTGTGAGCAGGATGACTTATTACAGCAACCCATTACTCTTATGACATGTGAGTATTGCATTATTATAGACTTGGAGGAGGTGGGAAAACTGCATCTTCCCTATAAGGAAAAGACCATTGGAGTGCTGTATACAGTCACCGCTTACGTTCAGCTAGCAGTTTTTTTTGTAAATATCTCAAACCATAGGCTGACTGCTGACATTATGATGTCATACCACAGTGTCTCATTTCTATTTCTGAATGTGTTAAATACAGAAGTTGAGAAGTGTGGGTGTGGAGGCTTTGTAGTTGTTTACAGCAATGATACCTTTCATGAAGCTGGACTGAAGAAGGAAAGTAATTAATAAGTAAAATGAATTGGCGGCACAGTGGCTGTCAGGTTAATTCCCCTGTTAGTGGGCTTAGAACTGGAGTTGGTCCCCGGGAGCGCTGCACAGTAGCTGCCCACTGCTCCTAACATTTAGGATGGGTCAAAAGCAGAGAATGAATTTCCCTATGGCGATAAATAAAGGATAACTTAACTTAACGTAATGAGTAATGTAACTAATTACTTTGGCTGGTGAGTAATCACAAAGGTAATGTTACTTTTTCAGTGTTTAATGAGCAACTGATTACATTTTTCAAGTGACATGGCCAACACTGGTCTCAAGAGAATGTCAAGTCAAATCATTGTGACAGAAACAAGTGTGTGCGTGTCTGTGTGAGCATTTAATTTAAAGTTCAACCAGTATAGGGTCTTAAAAGGAATTGAAAGACTGTGTCAGCTTGGAAACCATTATCTGTAATTCTGTAACAAAAGAAATGACTGAGAGTTCTTAACATCTCATATCCTTTCTTAATTTAGACCATAAAGGTAACCCCACAACTGAAAGGACATTCTAAGCTCCAAACATTGTGTCTCATTAAAAAAGCTCAACGCCCTTCGAAAAGGCAACAGGTAGGCCATCCCGAGAATATCCTATTAAACTAATAGAAATGTTGTCACCTTAACATCTTTTCTTCTCCGACATTTGATTAGCGTTGAGATGACTTTGCTTGCGAGTCAGTGATGAATAAAACATTTGTTTGCAGGTCCCAAACAGCAGTGGCGTGAATGTAAATCAGCGAAACAATGTCATAGTTTGAAGAAAAATTAATTACCATTTCTGAGCCCATATTCTGTAGACTATATACTGTGTATACTAAGGTTTGAAGTCTGTCATATGCAATAATACTCACACATATGCTTTAGGCAACCATTATCCTTACAGTCAGAGTAAATGAAGGTCAAGGCTGTTACTTACATAATGCAGTTATTTAGTTACATAATGTATGTAATGTAAATCACATACAGTAAGTGTTAACTTGATTTTCTCAGTTCTTCTACTAAAATGCAGCCACAAATGCTCTATAACCCATCCAAAAAGTAGATTGGTGATAACACTTCCCTTCCACCCCAAACTCCCCATCCACACACAAACACACACGCACAAAAAATTCCCAACCATGCATACACATCCACTCCCTTCCTTCCTTGTTCCCCTCCAGAGTGTCTCTCTGTTCCTCTCTCCCCAGTCGGGATTATTTACCACTACATCCAGCAGACTGAAGCTCCACAGCTACTCTGCCCCGGGAATGCCTGCAGCCATGTAGCAATCAAAGCCAAGCGTCATCCTCTACTACCTGCACCCATGGGAGCACAGGAACGGAGAGGGATGGAGAGTAAAGGGGAAGAGGGGGAGGACGGTTCGGGGAGGGATAGAGACAAGAGGACAGAGAAGGAAAGAGGGAGATGACAATCTGGGGACTAGGAGAGCGTGGAGGGATAAGAAAAAGAGAGACACTGGCAGCAAATATTTCTTCCCCACGTGGGCTCCTTGGGACCCACAGAGATGGAAGCAAGAAAGGAAACAAGAAGAGGGAACAGATGGAGACAGAGGGAGAGAAAAAAGAGGATTAGAGGATGTGAGATGGATTGCAGGATGTAGAAAGGGTAAAACAGAAGATGTGAGAAATAGGAAGACAGAAAGGAAAGAGGGGGAAAAAGGAAGACAAAATGGTTTAAAACTTCACCTGAAATGCTGCGAGAGAAGAAGAGCAAGAAAGAAAAGTGAAGGAACAGTAAAGGTGAGGGTCAAAGGATGAAAAAGATTGAGAGAGAGGTTGACGCATTAAAATTAAAAAAGGTGGAGATGGGGATCTGATGGTTTGAGAAAAATAAGATTAATAGTGGTACAATTGAAGGAAAGGTGATATGAGGATAAGGGTCAGAAACAGGAAGAGATATAGACTAGCCGACCAACAGAGGGAGGGTGGTGCATCTAATGAACATAAATAACCAGAAGGCAACAATAAGAAAGCAGGGGAAACAACAACATGGCCCAAGAGGAACACACTTGTCCAACCTGGCAATGTTAACCTGTTATGTCTTATGAATTTAATATCTATTGAAACTAAATGAAACTCCCAAAAAGTATGATTTCCCCAACCCAAATTTGTGCAGTGTTAATTACGTGTGAAAGTGTCAGACTTTGTTATGAGAGTACATTTAGTACTGTGGAGCAAATGCATTTATTGTTGGCTTGCCCTTCATCACATCCCCCATTGACATGTGATCTGTATCTAGATACATTATCTGGATGATGACATCCGATCCCAGGGCACATTGCCCTCATTATCTCCATTCAACATGCATTTTATGTTGAATGGAAAAATGACTGGCCATAGACAGGTATCATAAATATTTTGCTAGGGAAGGCTTGCTAGCTACTGCTACTAGTAGTTTTTTCTCCGGCCTTGCTTAAGCTAGCAGAAAGACCACAATGTTGTCTGAGTGATCCAATCACATTACGATTACAGTGTGTTCTGCATGCCTCAACCCCTGCATTGATTTTCCTTTTCCAGATAAGAACCCATAGAAACAGATCACATTTTAATGCAAGGTGTAAATGGGGTCTGATTTTGCCCTAAAGGCAGTCCAATAAACACTCTGTCAGATGTACAATGAATAATACCATTGACAGTCCTTTGAAGGCCTAAACCACAGTCCTAATAGAAAATAAAAGGAATCTCCACTTTAAATAAAAAAATGGGCAGCTCTTTGCAGATGTTACAATTATAATTTATGCTACTAGTAGTCATATATACTGGATGCAGAGAGAGTTATAATTTGCCTAAACTGACTTTATATATATATATATATATATATATATATATATATCATCCTCATGTCTATGTAGATATATCACTAATTTAAAACAGTCAAACCCTTTGAAGCAGAGTTTCAAATGAAGTGAAGCCACAGTGTATCGCCTCAAGTGCAAGCTTTCCCCCTAATAGCCGTCAATGCAGAAAGCTTAGTCGATCCCCAATTATACCATGATAAAGTTAGTCGCTCTTAATTGTCCATTAACGTAATTATCACATGCAGTAATTGCCTTTCAAAATAATGGGCACCAAAATGGCCAAGTAGCTGAATTTTGATAAATGCACCACCTAAATTAGACCCAGGATGTTTTACCTGAGTGATACAAATGCACAGGGGAGCGATAGAACCATGGGGGGAAAACTGTTTCTGAGATCATTAAATGTGTAAACGACAGTTTCTCCTTTCAAAGCGCACAAATAAGCCCAGAAAATAGACAGATCTGTAAACAACAATTTGAGCAAAGTAAGATGGCTGTTGTCACCACGGTGACCAAATGGGAAGATGAAGAAATTAAAAAAGAAAAGAGCGTACAAAGGAGAGGAGGACGCAGCATGAAAATAAGACTTAGATATAAAGGAAAAGGAGAAAAATGACACAACAAAGAAGAGAAACAAATGCAGAAAGTGATAGAGGGCAACAGATAGACTTATAGTGCAAAAGAGAGGGGACGATGAGGGAAGGAGTGTCGGGACGCCTGCTGAGCCTCCTGCGAAGTGACAGCTCGATAAACACCTGAGACTCAGACGAAGATGATGGGCGTCAAGGGGCGAAATGCACCCTGGCTCTTGCTCGCTTTTTCTCGTCTGGTGATAATGGTAATAAACAACCGCATAAATGAGCTTGCCACCTATGTGTGCCTGTGTCTTGGTGCGTGTGTGTGTGTGTGTGTGTGTGTGTGTGTGTGTGTGTGTATGTTTGCAACATAAATGAGCTACCCTCTTTGGTTTGACAGGGCTTTATGGATGGTGTGTGCATTGCTGGGATAAAAGGCAGATCCATTTGTGGCTCATAATAGAGGAGCACATGGGTGGCCATCATTTCAGCTACTGTCACACTCCCATCCTTTTCTTTCTTAAATCTCCCCCTTTTACTCTTTGCTTCTCAAACCCACTTACTCTCTGTCCACACACTTCTTAGGCTACACTTTTCTCCGTACCTTTTCTTCTTTTTATTATACCTGCTTCATCAGTGCCCTTGAATATGAGCACAAATTGTGAAAATGATATGAAGATTGATTAATACTGAAAACCACTACAATAGAATAGAATATATTTGTTCTCTAGTATTGTTATACATTCTGGACAATAAATGAATTGGAATTGGATGTCTGTCATCTTCCTTGTCTGAGGATGAGAGGGTGACAATGGCTTAACACTGTTTGAGTTTGATTAAGTCTCATGGAGTGTTGACAAAGACAGAGAGCGTAACGAGTGAATGTATCAACTGTTAGCCATGTGTGTGTTTGCCTAACAAGAGTGCGTGACTTCAATGAGTTATGTTTGCTTACCCTGAAAGCCTTTTTTGTGTGCAATGTGGTTGCTGTGGATGTGTGCGCATTAAGATCTCGCAATATGAGAATACCACAACCTGGAATTGGTCAGCTGTCAGTTAAAGGTAGGTAACAACTTTAGTTAAGGGCTGCTAAAGTTGCTTGGTATTTACAATGCAAAAGAAAATGCTGCAGTGATGGAATATCATGATAAACTTGGCTCCATTAAAGTGACTGTTAGGAACCCTATTAGGAATTAAAGAATACCAGGGGCCTTAATATGCAGCTTCATAATTAAGGTCAAACAACTCCTTGCTAACAAGCTAATCCAAAAATCTCACAGGCCCAGATTCAATGTGATATGAGTTAATCTGAGTTACAGTATGTTGTTGGGCAATTGTGGTTCCACCCCATCCTCATAACTGTGCCCAAAGGGAGGAAGCTCCACAATCTAATCCATGTTTTAACAAGCAAAACTTTAAATCTGTATTTACTCATAATTGAACAGCCCTTAAGTAAAGTTGTTAGCTAAATTTAACAGACAGCAATGTGTGGTTTTGTCATGTTTTCTTTCTCATATTGCTAGATTTGAATGCATTGTACTCTTCTGAGATGGTGGATTGCCCCTTTTGAGTTGGGAGTGAGTTGTTGCTGCAAGCAGACTAGTTCAAGTGTATTTGGATCATGGTCACACGTGAGGGGGTCAGTGCAAGTCAAATTAATTAATTAATTTACCAGCTTGTCTATTTTTATTCTTCACCTGTGGTCATGAGTTCTGGGAAAAGACTGAAAGAATCACAAGTGGCTGAAATAAGCCTTATTGGCAGTGACTGTGTCTGGGCTCGCCCTCAGGGGCAGGGTGGGGAGCTGGGAGGGGAACCACAACTTTTTTCGCAGTGGAAGGAGCTAGTTCAGATGCTTCAGACATCTGATCATGATGCCTTCCGGACGCTTCATTGTGGAGATATTCTGGGCATGTTTCACCATGAGAAGAACCAAGGGCCGATCCAGAACACAATTGAGGCACTACCTATCCCATCTGGCTTGGGAATACCTCAGGACATAGCTGGAGGACATGGCTGGTAAGAACATCATCCAGTTAAATTCGTTTGGATGGGTGGACAGCACCTTAAGACATAACAATTATTATTAGGATGACACACTAAGTAACCTATATTGATAATATAAAATCAGCTTAGTATTGGAGGAAGCTGATATATCCAGCAATGTCTTGCCGTGTTTGTGTATTTGTGTGTGTGTGTGTGTGTGTGTGTGTAAGCGTGCAGAAGCAGCGAAGCAAGTACTGTAAAACCAGAAAAGATCAGATGGTATGCACCTGCACCTATGATTGCGTGTGTGTGTGTGTGGTTGGAACAGTCTGTTATTTATCCTATAACAATGCACATTTACGTGTGTCCATCTACATTTGCTGTGTGTGTTTACACAAGTCTGTGTCTGAATATAAATGAATACTGAATATGTGCATATGTGTATCCTACGTGCATGTGCGTGTGGGACTGTTTTGCTCTCCGCCTGAACTAAAAACGCTTCAACTGGATCAGAGAGTTCAGTAGGAATCAGTCTCAGGCTCAGGTGAGTTAGCAAAAATGTATCTAACAGCTTTGTAAAGTGTTTTCTGCAGCAAGAGAAATTGGAGGAGAAAAGACAACAGAAGACGAAAGACACCCTTCTAATGACGGCGGTTTCTGTTATATCATTTAGTAATTACACCTCAATTTTCCCCTGATATGCTGGTGCTTTCAAGTCGTCTTCAGCAGGGAGGCAACAAGAGAGGATGTCACAGAGCTATATAATGAGAGGAAGCTGAACAACTTCACTTGCGCCTGTTTAGTGTTTTACTATATGACTCTCTTCTTTTTGATTATGCTTTTATTGTTACTTTTCCATATGCTTTGATGTCTGAGATGTTTGGTAATGTGGAAGGTTTTTGTTTGGACTGTGCCGGAGTTGGTGCCCAATTATAAATTGAACATCTTTGTGTAGACTAACTGCTGGAAACATGACAAGAGAAACAAAGGAAAGTGTGGCGCATTACATTTCTGGTCACATAGTTGTGACATGTCCAAACCGTCCTCTATAAAAAATATGTCTGTATAGGTTCCCTGTGCAAGCAACTCATTACGACCCATATTTATGTTTATTGCTCTGAAGGACCTCTAGTGGTTGTTGTAATTGTAAAGGGAGCAAAGGAGGAAGTTGGGTGAGCAACAAAGTCTGTATGGGGAGGAGGCTGGATGGATGGACGGGTCAAACACAGGACCTTCACCAGAAAGTGTGGCACGTCACAGGACATTTAGCCAGGAGACACCCTGTTTGTGTCCCTTGTGAAACTAAAAGGCAACCTTTGTTGTAAGTATGTAAGTATGTAACTCAACTTACATACCTAACATACTTCTTTCAAGCCAATCTCTTTACCAAAACCTAACCAAATAATTTGGTGCCTATACCTAACCAGACTGAGCATTTCACAAAGTTAACCATGTGTTTATTATTGTTGATGACAAATGTCAGGTAAGCCAATCACTGGTACTCTCCAACAGACGTTTCAGGAGTCACTAGCAAACTATCTTATCCTATTCGTCGTTTAGGTATGAAGACATGATATCTCTTACCTTTCATCAAAACAGTGAATCTTTCATGATGAGTCTTAAATTACTTTTATCCTTTCCAGTTAGCACACCCCATTTATGATACAATGAAGAGGTGCAAGGAGAAATTATCTGGATGGAGGGATCACATTTTCTAGCACCTTTTTGTCCAATGGGACATTCAAGACACTAGTGAGGTATGCATAAAGAAATTCTTCCTCTCCCATGGCTCTGTGGACAAGCATCAAGCTGACTTCAGAAAAGTATATGCATGTGTTTTACAATGCAGCAGACATGATAGCATGTGCTACCAACCAGTGTATGACAAATTGAATGTCTCAGTGACATCCGTTTAACTCGTTTGAGAATAATCAAGCCTGCGGAACCTAACTTAGTTTATTCTTCTTTTTCTTTCTCTCTCTCTTTCTCTTTTTCTCTAAGGCTGTGCTAAAGGCAGAACAGTCACTGATGTTGTCAGGACTCGAGGAGTGGGGACCCAAAATGCAGACGCAGGCAGCGGTAGAGCAAAAAGTATATTTAATGAGATGTCTTACAATGAAACATAAAGTCCAGGGGGAAGCACACAGAAGACATCAACACGGGAGCCAGGATAAACAGGAGGAACCAAACATGTACAAAACCAGAACCAGGAAGTGCGGGGAAAACATTCGAAAAAACACATGATGGACCGACGTAGGACAAAGGGAACAACCACACTAAATAGATACAGGGGAACGATGAGAACAGAAACAGTTGAGTAACAAGACACAGGTGCAACACATGAGGCTGATAACAAGCAGACACAGACAGGAACATGAGGATGAAGAAAACATACTTTCAAAATAAAACAGGAAATACAGAAACCCCAGCCAGATCATGACA
>JAVQJD010002137.1:0-11727 GCA_036023655.1 Nannoperca australis
ACCAGCTTCCAGTTTGTTTACGGGAGGCAGACACCCTCCTCATATTCAAGAGTAGGCTTAAGACTTTCCTCTTTGATAAAGCTTATAGTAGGGCTGACTCAGGTGACCCCTGAGCCCCCCCTTAGTTATGCTGCCATAGGTCTAGACTGCTGGGAGACTTCCCATGATGCACTGAGCTCCTCTCTCTCCTCTCCATTTGAACACACTCATATCCCATTAATGCTTGTCACTAATTCACCTTCTTCCCCTAGCTGTGTGCTTCTCTCACCCCCCCCCCCCTCTTCTTCTAAAGATTTTTGCAGGTGTTTCTGCCTCTGGCGCTGTAGAGTCTGGATCTGTGGATCTCCTGCTGCCTTTGTGTTCCTGCTCAACAGCCGCTGTTGCTTTTATTGTTACTTCTGTACTACTGTATGTTCTACTTCCTCCTGCTCAAGGTTTCTACCGGTAAAAAGAGTTTTTCCTTGCTATTGTTGCTTAGTGCTTGCTTATGGTGGGATCGTTGGGTCTTTGTGTATGGAAATTGTTCTCGACCTGCTCCATGCAATAGAGTGCCCTGAGATAACTTTGTTATGATATAGCACTATATAAATAAAGTTTAATTGAATTTAATTGAATATTTCCAATATAAACTGAAAAATAACAAATTGCACATAACAAGGTATGATATCACCCATTTGAAATCATTTTAAAAATGAATGCTCTCTTGTTTATTTCATTCAGATTTTTGATTTGGTGTCGGTGCAGACACTGGATTTTAATTAAATTGACCAATCGGCTCAAACCTAACCCGCCGTTTTCGCCCAGTGGCCTCCTGAGTGGGCCTCTGGTCCAGCTGCCAATCAGAGCAGCAGCTCATTAGCAGAGAAACTGCTGATGTGTAACGACACCCAGGACAGTCTGCTCACTGCTAGAAGAGAGAGAACAACAGCGAAGTGACTCATAATCAGGGTTGGAAATTAACTTTTTCTTCCACCAGCCAAAGTGGCCAGCCACTTATATTTTTTACCAGCCAGCATTATGTTATCGCACTTTTGTGTAATGTTTGTCTTGATTTGCCTTGTTAGTTCATCTACTTCTGCCTCCCCAAACTCTGGTGAAAGATAACCAAATTATACCAGAAATGTTTAGTTCTGGATCTGCAGGACGTGTAGATAAATTAAATGTCTGAGGCCGGACTACATACCTTCACAGTGTTGTGCATCGGGCCAACATTTAGCACCTAGTACACTTAACACCTAGAACACTGGTGCTAATGTCAGCAAATCGACTCTGCAGGTTCTCAAGTAGTCTGTCAAGTAGGTTGGTCTTGGCCTTAGTCACAGAGCTTATGGTGTTGTCACTGCCCTTGTCTTGGTTCATGCATGCTCCCAGTTTGGATCCAGGACTGTGGTATATTAGTAAACTTAATTCAAGATAGACATTAGTCGACAACTTTGTAAGTTTCACACATTATATCTGTCTCAGCTGGTTTCATATTTTGTCAGCACTGACTGGGTAGAGGTTAGACAGCCATAAACTTCAGCCAGTGTTACTGTGGAGGTCTGAAGTGTAAGAGAGAGGGTGCTCACATGGATCAAACAGTCATGCATGAAGTTGGAGAATATCCATACAGCAGGATCCTTGCAGGTTTTAAAGAAGTAGCGTGCTTTGGTCCTCTGCACTGTATTCACCCCCTCAGCATCTGGTGACTGAATCTTTCCATAAGTGACAGCAAAACATGTAAAGAGTTTAATACAGTAGATAGTTAAAAGGTAAATTGTATTCATTATTATATTACTCGGACATTACAAAAAAGTCAATATTTAAATCACCTATTCTATATTGTTATTTAGCCTACCTGTTCTAGGTGCTGTATAAGACCCTGGTAACCTCGTACAAAATGGCCAAGGGCCCTCAACATATGAGGGACCCACCTGATGCCTCCAACCCTAGTAGGTACAAGTGGTGTCTGGCAGGGCAGCCTAAAACTGTGCCTCAGGTTTGCTCTATTCAGAGCACTTTTGTGGTAAAACACATGCAAGCCTGAAAGTAGATCTTGTAGCTGTTTTGCCATAGCGCAGCTCTCTACTGAAGCTTTGAAGGCCAGCTCAAGGCGGTGGGCCATGCAATGGATTACACACCTCTCCGCTCCCCTGTCATCACTGATGCTCCATCAGTCACACGAGCGACCATCTTGTCCTGCCACCTGTCTTCTCCACAGATTCCCCTCACCAAGTCAGTTATGGCCTTGGTGATGCTCTCTCCGTCTGCCCTCTCCACTGTCTGTATTCCAACAAAGTGCACCTCCATCTTGCCTCTCTTACACAGACAGACATATAAGATTTCCTCTTCTGTCACGTGTGTGTCAGTTGACCCATCTGACATGATAGAGAGAAAACTGGCTGCTTCTCTCTGTGCTCTGAGGGAGTTCCGCTCAACTTCGACTATGTACTTCATAAAGACTCTGGCCTGCTTACTGTTCACATAGGTGCTACCTGTGTTTATTTATTTTTTCCCCCATCTAATCTACAATGACATTCTGAGAAATGAACATTAGAAATCAACACGGAGAGTCATCTGATCTTCACACTTACAGTTGTCTGAGACTTTGGCTAATTCATAAGCAATGCTACTGTATACGCAACAGGAGTTTGCCACACGTTGCTAGAGCTACACAACGCAATGTTACGGTGTTAATGTTAGCATGCTAACTCCGGTAACAATAACTACTAAATGCTGTAAAAGCAATACTTACTTGCAAAGCCATTCATAATCTCTGAACGACTTCCCTTTCTTGCCAATGGGGTCGGCAGTTCTGAAGAGAATGTTCAGCTTTTCATGCTGCGTGGTTTTCAGACTTGAGAGTGCCCTCATTGCAGCTGTTTTCTCCGGAGCTGACTTTCCTTGTATGATGTAGATCACATTCTTGTGGCATGTTGAAGCTTCATGGTCTTTGATACCCTCCAATTTTAAATTGTTGGTACCCAGAATAAAGTTATTATTTGTCTTGCTACTGGTCGAAGAGTGTTTTTGACAGTAAGCGCAAAACATTGACTGACTGCTCTCGTCGAAAACTAGCCAGTCACGTAACTCCCCGCTGTCGCTTTTTCTCCACTTCTCATTGAAAAATCACTTTTTAACTTTTGGTCTGTGCATTATACCCTCTTGCGTAGGCCTACTTATACCAGCCACTCTCTTAACACCCGCAATATAACGCCACAGTCGTTAAAATTTTCTTTTGACAAAAGAAAATGCTAGCGCTCTCTGGCTTTCTTCTTCTTGATGATGGTGATGAAATTTGCGCCAGACTACATGCTACAAATGCGTCCCTCTGTCCCCTGCAGGTCGCTTGTAGAACTCCGTTAAATAATCGGAAGACATAGCTAACCTGCCACCGTGGCTGGTAGGTTGATCAAATTCACCTAATTTGCTAATTTCCAACCCTGCTCATAATGCTATGGGCTTTTTACTGGGACAAAAGTAATAGAGTGCATTTCATAGATATATTCATTAGACAAATGCAGGTGAAATGAAAGATACCAGTCTAGTGAGCATTACATACATAGACTATACATAGATCCATCTTTCATTGGATTTATATGTTGATATGTTGTGTGTTAAAACATTCAGAAGTTTGTTCATCTCTGGAGATCCAGTTCAATAAAATGTCTTCTTTTTTCCTTAGGTTTGTGTTTTCCTGACAGGCAACCTGAAACAGTAATTACTGTCCTCTATGGGTAGCAATAGCAGGCAAAGTGTCTTGACATTAGAACAATACACTGTATCCTACATTACACAGCAGGTAGGGTGGATGATTGAGATTGTGTGAATTGACACAGAAGACTGAGGTTAAAATGTTTTCTCTGTTTTCTTTCTGTCTTTTTAAGTGAGATGACAGAAAAGAAGAGAGAATAAGACAGCAAATGGGGAACAACATAAAGCAAAGTACTTTGAGGTTGAGGTTCATGGTTGGTGCATTAAACCTTTAGGTAAATTTAATCGCAAGTAGCTTTGTTGCTTAAATTTAATCATAGAGGTGGCAGATCAGATAACACAAAATACATACGGTATGAGTCATTTTTGCGATGGTCATATGGGGTGTTTTGGAAAACTTTATTGTTCAGGACTTATTTTGTTAAATTAAAAACAAGTGAAACTTGTAAAATGCATCAAAGACACAACTTTATAAAACAAAATACTACAGATCATTTTGAATCTTGTGATAAAAAATATCACTTTTTCGGGACTTCACAAAATACAGTATAAATTAAATATACAGATGTATTTAAATATAATAATGTCTTTTCAATAAATTAGTAAACAAGTTTTAAAATATGACAAAGCAGTTGATGCTTACTTTCATTACATGCCTGTATATAGTCAGTTTATACTGATGCAGGGGGCATCTAGGGCTGTGTGCAAACCTCTTAGCTCTGAGACGAGGCAGCCTGGACTGCAGTCCTGTGGCTCTTCCAGGTGCTGTGGCGTGTGTTTATCTAAATGAGGTAATGCAGTACAGACAATCACCGTGTGCCTCTAGCAGAGTGTAGCAATGTGACAGAAAAACTTCAAGAGTGAAAACACACATGAGAAAATTGATGTCATTCAGAAGAACCATAATGACATAATGACAACCACAAGCTAATACGCCATTGCTAATAATACAAACATTATATTTAGGTGCCTTTTATTGCTCCCTTTAATATCTATGGACATGTGTCCCAGTGGTCAGTCAAACCCTCTGGCCTGGGCTACTTCTGCAGTATAAAGAGGGCTCATTATTTTTATGACTTAATGTTAGTGCTTTTTCTCCAATATATGTTTTTTTTTTATATTGGGTATGTTTTTGCATTTTGAATGCTGTTCACCTTCTACTTGTACTTCTGCTCTTGAAGTGTGATTGTCCTTGGGGGACGGACAGCACAGAGACAGGAGAGAAGAATAGCAAGTGATGACAAAAAAGGGGGCTTTTGATTAAATATATGAAAGGGTGATGCTGTTCAGAGATGACAGTTTCTCTGACACCATTTTGTCAATGTTTAAAAATACTGGCAGCTCATTTCTCTCCCTGAATTGGAGAAGTGAAGGGAAGCAGAGGGAAAGATCAGAGAGACTTTGTTGAAACCCAAATATGCATTTATGACACTGGAGGATAGATTTGTTTTTCATATTTGTTTAAACCAGTCCACATGTTTTTACTGTTAATGGATCTCATCTCTTTTGAAAATGTTCACTCTAGTTGTTAGCATGTTAATGACTGGATGTCCACCTCAAGTACAAAACATGATGCAATCTGTTGTTATTTTTCAAAAAGTGGAAGTATTTGTTTTGAACATTTGGTTTTATTTGTTTTCATTTACCTCACAAACTGTTGACACAATTGATCACAGCTCATTCTTTTTCCTAAATGTTTGCTAAAATTCCTAAATTCCTATATTTGGTAAGATGTAGAATAATTAGTGAATGACCTTGGCACACTTTAGTGGCTAAGCCTTCTCTTGTAAATGAAAACCACAACTCGGACATACATGCTACCGTATGCTGTTCTCAGCTTCTACTTTTGTTGCGCTTGTTTTCAAAAATGTGGGATTATGCAGTTTGAAATGTGTTTGTATCTTGACAAACACAGAAATAAATCAATATATTAATCAATATATGGTCTCACATTAAAATTTCACTCTATGGATTGAAACTAATGAATGTCGACAGACTCTTTCCTTACGTTAATGGTTTCCACAAGCTGTAGCTGCATTTGTGTCTGTCCTGTCAGCTCTGTTTCAATACATGCATATATACACAGTTACCAAGTGATTCAGTTTCTTGTTTGAAACGAAGTGAAACTATGTGATATAGGAGACATTTTAAAGTCAAGGTACAATGTTTTTGTTGAAAGGCTCATCCCATAACGGAAGTAAAGAAAAACACTGCTTTAAAACAAAAAAAGAAACTACAGTCTGCCTGTTCTTGTCCACTCTGTACGTTACTGATGGACATGTATGTTTCCACAACGGGACATCACTGATGTGGAGGCACAGTGCACACAAGCCTGAGGCAGTAGACAGTGGCAGGACAGCAAAACAAAAGAGCTGAAAAGGAAATGTCATTGGAGGCTATAGCTGTGTTTGCTGATATCAGGTTCCAACTTCTGAAAGTTGGAAAGACTTCTTCCCTAGATGACGTGCTGTAAGTAATTCATGGTAATTGTATACGCCTTTACTGTACGTATGGAGCTGGTTGAGAGGATGACAACATCTTCTAGCATGATGAGCTCAGTGTGTCTGGGCAGAGAGACAGCTCCGAACAGGGGCATAGTAAGAAAATGTGGGTCGTGTGCATATACAGTCTCATTCAGTACAAATATTTATATACAATTTATTTCATTCAGATTGTTTTCTTTAGCCTGACTTCACTTTTTGGGAGAGATACAATTGCCTGGAAGTTCTCTTGAGCCTCTAACATAAGCATCTGCCCTTATAACACATGTACAGAGGAACTGCATAACTACGTACTTTCTTAAGCCTTTCATTTTCAGCATTAAGTTTGTGATTTAGGTAAACATTCATGTATTATATCATTGAAATATAACTCAGTGCAAGTTTAATTTGTAGAGTATGTAAACATTTGTCAGTTAGTGAGTAGAAATTAAGTGTTTTCTTGGTTCTCTGTGCAACAGCTTTAAACAGACAGCATTATTAGAGATGGCTACCAGGATTACACAGGCCCCCTTTTGTTGTGGGATGATGGATATGCAGGCGGCTATAGCCCTCAGGTGACACAGATGACGTGCTCTTTCTTATTACGCCACTAATGGGAGAAAAAGCTGTAAAAAGGCATCTGTCGTTACCCACTGCAACCACAAAGGTCACCAAGGTCACACATTAACCAGCATCTCTTCCTTCTCTGATCTTTGTTTCTTTGCTTTGCTTTGTTGATCTGTTTTCACTTGTTTTATCCATCTGTTTATTTTTTTCTATATATGAGACATTTAATTACCATAATGGCTGCAATATATCTTTAAATTAAGGTCTTTCATAACATTTTAGTTATGTTTCAGCACTTTTATTGTGCTTTTTTTGCTTGTTTTTTTGTTAAAACAGTACTGTTTTTTCCCAACACCTAAGAGTATTGACTGAGGTTTTATGGTAAAATATGTCTGGTAGTGTAAAACACAGGTTTACAGTGGTTGCATAGCAACAGTAGGAATTCTGCTTTCACTTAGCATCTGCTGAGTGCTGCTTTTTAAAAATGAGGTGATCTGCCGACATACACAATTGCTTTCATTTAACATGCTGATATCCAAAATGTTCTAATACTATTTTATTGGCACTTCTCCAGCCTTTTTGCTTTTGCTTTCCTTTCAATTACTCACTCACACCTTAGTGTTATCCTTCAAGGCTTCATGATTCTTACCTTAACTTCTTTTGCATCAGTCACCAGGGTGCTTTCAGGACAGGTGGAAACTGGGAAACCTTTGGACGTTAATGCTTTCCACCTCAAAGAACTTAAGTGGTTGAGATGGGAACAATGAGTTTCTTGACTACCAGACTTAGTGTTTTAAAACGTATTGTACCAGCAATGAAAATTAATCAAAATGGACATACAATCTGAACAACTAGGACACAAAACAACAGAACTACTGCCACCCACTCCAAAACCCCTTTCCCAGCCTGCATTCCAGGTCACAAAACAATTGCCCAGGTATCATGATTTGCAGTTGCAATGAGAATCAGCATTTCCAAATCAGGCCATGATACTCTGCCATAAAATGGTAGATTTCCCACTTCTGGTTGTGAGCAAGTTGCCCCCCCAAGTGAAGGGGTACCTTGAGGTAAGATGGAGTATGCGATTGACAGATGTGTTGGTGCAGCAGAAATGCTGTTGTACTGGACTGTTGTGATAGCAAAGGCTGACAGCTCAGTTCTTGATTTGCCAGTCCATATGTTCCTGATAATGAGCTTTGGGTATAGCAACCAAAATAATAAGATTCCAAATGGTTAGCTGGAATGAGTCCTTAAGGGTGCTCTCTCAACTAACATAATTAGCTATTGAAATCGGAAACAGACTTAACAACTAGTCCAAGACTATCTGAAAACATGGGTCTCGGTCTGGTTCTAATTGGACTCTGGTGTGGTTATTTGTGATGTAAAGACACAGCAGAACAACCATAAGATTATGTGATTGTAGATATGTGTTTATGGCATGGATTCAAAAGCTAAATTACTATTTAATAAATTAACTGATCATGGGAACTGTAAAGGGAAGAACCAACTGAATTAATCTACAGGTTTACAAGTGACCTTAGGAACAGGGTAAGGTGTACAAAGCTTGGAGTAAAACTGCTGCTCCTCCATGTTTAAACGAACTAGTTGGGGTGGTTAAGGTAAGGATTACTCCCTCTGGAGCCTTTCTTGGCACATCCACCCTTGAGACCCAGAACACACTGATGGGACTACATATCCTATCTGACCTTGGAATGTTTGCTATTCTCTAGGAGGAGTTGGAGGATGTGGCTGACGAGAAGCAAATCAGGTCTGCCTTAGACCTGAATAAGTAAAGAAAATGGATGGATGGATGGATTTGTGTTTTGTAGCTAACAGGTAGAATGTTACCTGATAGTGACTTACAGTATACAGGTCTGTTGTTCAAAGAGAATCTTAAAGGTCTACAACTATTTGTCGAATCAAGAAGAATAACTTCATCATGGGCACTCACATCTTATTGTAAAATATCAGTTTTAACTTCTTCTCAGTAATGTGAGCATAAGATAAAAGCTCTTCTTTAGCTCTTTGAAGCCTTGATTGATTCTGTGACACCAGTATAATGAGAAACTGCTGTAGGAGAATATCAATGCTAAGGATCTCAGAGGTGGCCGAGGAAACATCGCTGCCCAAGTCTTTTAACTGTGAACAAAGGACATTATTCCTTGCACACCCTGACATTTGTTGCATAGTGATACATCAGGGACAAGCTGCTTTAACATTGCCTTTATGTAATAAAGTGATACATATTTATTTAACTCATTCAAATTGCATTTTATTTCAGTGAGCATTTATGTATGTAGGGTATTCTCCAGTGAGTCTACCTACAAAGTTGTGGGACAATTCAAAAGTGTGGGATTATGCAGTTTGAAATGTGTTTGTAATGAGGAGTAGGGAAATTGTTTTTCCCTACTCCTCATTGCATTTTCAAATAATGAGTAGATGAAGTGGCAATATAAAGAAGACAGTACCCGACTAAGAAGTCATCATTGATTCAGAGATATGTCTCCATACATTTACCGGTCAGGATCTATGTAAGGAAATGACTAGGGCCCATAAGGAACGGGTAAACTCACAATAGCCCCTTTTTTACCAAATAGCTCCAAGAACTATCAGAATCAGATTCAGAATCAGAAATACTGATACTGATAACACCCTTTCTCCTTAGACCCTCGATCTAGACAAACTCCCCTCAAAAAAACCTTAAGCTGAAACAAACGGAAGAAACCTCATGAAGAGCAACAGAGGAAGGACCCCCCTTCCAGAATGGAAAGACGTGCAATAGAAGTTAACAGAACCGCAGTTTCTAGTGAGTTCTGACTTCATCCAGACAGGACAGCCAGATAAAAAAAGCATGCTAATGCAAGGAGTACATAGAATGACAGAGGTGCCAGACCATTTTAGACAGAACTAATCAATTACCTATTGTTGTAAAGGTATATGGTATTGTTGGATCTGTGTAACTGATGAGAAAACACATCCTAAAAAATACATTTCTAGTGTGAAGGAATGATGCTCTGCTATAGAGGATGTATTGTAATATATCTCTATATTGATTATTTGTCCCACCTTTAGATTCTAAAGCCAATATGCCTTCCAGGTATTGATTCACCCTTGTTTGATCATTGTTAGCCAGTGAAGAAGATATGTTATTAATGAGGAGGATCAGATCTATTACCTCAGAGTTTGTAAATAAAAAAAAAGGTTCTCTGTTTCAGCATGTTATTTGTCCCTCTGATCAATCTCAGTGTCACTGACGAAAGGACAGTGATCACTGATACAGCAGGCACCTGACTGAGAAAGGATATCTCATTTGGCAGATGTGAGCCATAAATAAACTAATTTGCTAGATTAACCTGTCCTGAAAAAGTGCTTTGGTTTAGCCAATTCAGTTCGTGTAGCCTCTTATCACACTTCCAGATCAGTTGATGAGTTTGTGTGAAAATAAACCAAACCAAGGGGAAAACAGTTTACAGAGGAAAAATCCAAGCGAACTAAAATGCATCACTACAAAGCATGTGACAATGTTCAGTTCTATGTCGTGTATGCTTCGCATCTAACGGGCCTCGCTACTGCCATGTAGGGAGATAACGTTCATAGAAAATGAAACTGAGGATTTCAAGGAATATATAAGCACAGGTAACAGGCTCGAGGCTAATGTAAAATACAAACAGGGGCTGTACTGAAAACAGCTATGTGCTTGTTTGTGCAATTGGCTCCCGTTCGGCTACTCCATATCACCATGCACGTTCTCCGAATGTGTGGAGATGGCATTGGCACCGCTCAGGCAGAGAGGAGTGAGGATTTTGACCTACATCGACATCTGGCTAATCCTCACGGTCTCCAGACAGGAAGTGGCGGAACACACGGCACTGGTCCTTCAGCATGTGTCACGCCTGGGCTTCGCAATCAATCCCTCCAAGAGTGGGGCCTCTCCTCGGACATAGCAGCGCTGCTTTGGCGCTTGGTTCCCCAGTGGGAGCTGCAGACGGTGTTGGGCGGGTTTCTGTGTCCACCTTTTGAACCGTTGGCGGAAGCGGGCTTGGAGGCTTTGTCTATCAAGACTGTGCTTCTGTTGGCTTTGACGGCAGCCAAGAGGGCTGGGGACTTGGTTGCCTTGTCGGTACACCCATTCTGTTGTTCCGTGGGGATGACATGAGATAGCGCTAGAGCTACGCTTAAACCCGTCCTTCTGTCCTAAGGTCATCACCGCTTCTTTTCAGTCTAGGGTGGTGCGCCTGAGAGCCTTCTGTCCTCCGCCGCACGCATCTCCTGTGGACCTGCGTCTCCATGGATTGTGCCCGGTGCGCGCTGTTTGCACCTATGTGGCAGGGTTCAGGCGGTCTGACTAATTGTTCGTCTGTTATGGTGGTCGGGCTCAGGGGGCCCCGTTGTCCTCCCAGCAGCTGGCCCATTGGGTGTGTGCAGCCATCCGGGGGGGATACGAAGCGATGGGCCAGACCCCTCTGGGGGGACTGCAAGCCCACTCTACTAGGAGCATTTCTGCTTCCACTGCTCTGTTTCAAGGCGTCTCAGTATCTGACATCTGTCTGGCGGCCTCCTGGTCGTCTGCTTCTACTTTTGTGCAGTCTTATCTCCGAGATATGACCTCGGGGTCAGTGGCGCATTCTGTGCTCAGTACACAGGTGCTGGCGCCGGCCATTGATGTGGCAGCGGGGTCCATGTGACGCCTGGGTCCAGGTGGTGGTCAGTGCAGGCCGGTGTAGGTCGCCTCGGCAGTGGAACCCGATCAGGCCTGCTAGATATGTGTGTATGTGTGTAGGCCCAACTGGGAGTACATCTCATCCCTACGGCCTTTGCCTTGGGGTTTTAACCAATAGCAAAGCCTGTTAGAGGGCGAAGCATGTACAACATAGAAATATAGGTTACCTGGTGTAACCCCAGTTCTATGAGTACATGCGACGCCCTCTAACTACCAGCCCAGCTGGTCCCAGGGTGGTTGCTGAGTTTTCAGGGGAAATGAGCAATT